>VDFB02043164.1:0-20742 GCA_007258455.2 Sequoia sempervirens
AAGCCATTGAGCATGTTGAGAATGCATGACATATTTTGGTACAATCTTATTCTTAAATTCACTCATGAATGCCAGTACACTAACTTTTTCTATAACTAAATCACAACACTTTCCTATTTTTCCATCTTTTAAAGAATAGTCAACATTCTTAAATCTTTTAACATCTACTAATTGTTGTCCAAAATCATTATCAACATTTTCATGCATACAAATTTTTAAGAATGAAAGATTTCCACAGCTAGTGCATTGTCCAGAAATACAAGAACTTAAATAAAACAATTTACTAGTAGATCTTTCACAAAACAAACCTGATATAAACTCCCTTATTGTTTCAGGTGGCATATTAATACCACATTCTTGTATAATCATGTTAGTATGAAAAGTACAACATATATATCAAAAAATATCATAAAAATAATGAAATTGAATATGTGTTTTACAACAACAAGATATTCATTGCTTATTAATTTTTACATACTAGCGTTTACATTTTTCAAAAGACCTTTGACTTATTTTAATATTACCAGGTAACACTAAATCACCACAAAATTTTCTATAAAATTCAGTTTGTGTTGTACCTAATAGGTGTTTTGGGTGAGAATCACAAACTTTGGACCCCACCCTTAATTTTAAAATATCTCTAGCATTAGATGATACCCTAGTATTATCATGCCAATATTTTTCAATCAAAGATTTAATTTCAACATTCAATTTCATATCAGACCTCGGGAGTTGACCATTAGAACTCCAACATTGGTTGATAGGATTATTTTCTATACTTTCTCTTCTTTGTGCCACTCTTAGCAATATTTTAGGATGTATTTTTAAAATTTCACTAATATTGCTTACTATTCTTTTATTCAAAGTTGCTTTATTAACTATAGCAGTTGTTATAGCTCTTCTTGCTGCATTTTTATCTTTAGATCGACTATTTTTCCCAATAGATTGAATGAAACTAGCAACAGTAGACATCTAACATGTTTTAATGATTGATCTTTTCTTCTTGGTTGAACAAAAAATCCTAACTTTTTCATTATTTTCCTCATTTTTTGCATTCTCATCAATTGCATCATTAGTTGACATTGAAATGCAAGTTTTTTATGATAAAATATTTTTTTGTATATTCTATTTGCATGTGTTCTTATTTTCCTCCAAGAAATCTTACCAAGAAGATTATCCAAAACATCACTTTCAATTTTTAAAAAGGTATTTTCGTTAAATTCAACATCACATTCTAGATTTTCATTTTCATTTTCATCAACAAAACGGTTTTTATTTTCATTTTCAACAACATTTAAACAATTTTCATTTTCATTTTCTAATTTTGTTTCAACAAATTATATAAAACTTCCATCTCTCTGAATATTATCAATGTCAACATCGTTAAGTCCTACATCTTGTAAAACTTCTACAAACGATTTTTCGATTTCACTAAAATGTGGATTTGAAGACATGCTTGGATTTGTGCCTATTGAAACATTCTCCATAGCATTGAAAGAGGGATTTGAAGACATACTAGGACTTGTTTGTATAATCATATTATTTTCCAAATTGACTTCTTACAAATTAGCTTCGTCTACAACCATGGTTTCCTCAATGTTTTCATCTTCAATAGTTGTGGAATTGGATGCTCCACCATCATTTATTGATTTAATTCTCATTCTTCTTTCTCTTTCTCTTTCTCTTTGTTTCTCCTTCTCTCTCTTTGCTTCAATTTCTTCAGGAGTCAATGTATTCCTATCTTTCCTCTTGTTACGAGCTTGTGAACCCATGATTATAAATTATCAAGCACAAATGAATGTCAATAGTGAAATTCTTCAAAAAATTCAATCCAAATTGCAAGTTGAAGGCCTGTAAGGAGAAAATTCTTCCTCATTTGTTCCTCTAAACAAGTAGAAGACTAACACAATTCCACTTTAAAAACTGTTTACATGATGCCTCCTTTCAAAAATTCAATCCAAATTGCAAGTTGAAGACCTATAGAAACAAAACTCTTCCTCTTTTGTTCCTCCAAACAAGTAGAAAACTAACACAATTCCACTTCAAAAACTGTTTACATGATGCAGGTCCTTTGAAAAATTCAATCGAAAATGCAAGTTGAACACCTGTGAAGACAAAATTTGATAGAAAATAGCCCAATATGTTGCAGTCGGCCGAAAAAAGAGGAGTTGCAGACTTCACAGTAAAACTTTTCCAGTGAATTTTTAAAAAATGGAAACAAAGAAACAAGATCTCGTTTATTAAAAATGGGATCCCATTTCATAATCGGGATCTCATTTCCTAATATTAAATGTGGGGATCGTTGACATGGAAATGAGATCTCATTTATAAAACGAGATCCTGTTTCTATGTCAACAATCCCCACATTTAATATTAGGAAACGAGATTCTATTTCTAAAAAATTGAAATTCGCCTTGCTTTGGGTTTTTGACTTGTATTCTGGTTCGGGAAAAGCATTGGGAATTCGAACCTAGGCCTTCAACTTGGTTTGACCTACAAGTTGAAGGTCCTAACAATGTCAAAGAAAAATAGTGAGTTTGGACATATGAAGTTAACGACCTTTTTTGTAGAATTTTTCAACGAAATTAAAACCGATTATAGATGAGATAGTGCAGATTCCAAATATGTATTTTTTTTACAAGTTGGTTATTTTTTCTATTTTTCATTTAATTTCTGATGAAACTGGTCCATAAAATTTAAATATCAGGGTTTTTTACTATTTTAATATTTTTTTGTAAAACAAATTGCATGAGAACGTACTTTAGACAATTCTTTTCAATTTAAAAAAAATCAAAAAAATGATGAGTTTAGGTCATCTTATGTGTGATGTACACGATGATTTTTCAAAATGAAAAATATGGCTAGTAAAAATTTAACAAAATTATTCAATAAAAAGTTTTAAAAAAAAATTGAAAATGTGCTTCAGTGAGTTACAAATATTTTCCCCAAAAGGATTTAGAAAAATACGATATTTAGGTCAAAATATGGATAAGTACACTGCATGGTATGGTTAAAAAAAGTGACTTTTAAATATGGTTTTTAGAAACGCCTATTGAAAATCAATTTGTATCATCTGGGTATTGAAATAAATTACATATTTGGAAACTAGACTCGAATACTACATTTTATGATTAGTGACTTTTGAAGATTCCATCTCTAAGTGCTTCAAATTTTAAGGTCAATGTGTCAAATTCTGAAAATAAGGGAAAACACTTCCACTTTTGGCCAAAAGTGGACTCAACTTCTTGCCAACACCCATGAATATCACCAATACTCCAATGCAAAGATCAAAACATAAGTGATAGATAAGTAACTTCAAATTTTAAATTTCACCACATCCTAGAAAGAAAATGAATGTCACAAAAATGGATACCACATTTACAAAGAAATACAATATCTAGATATTTACTCAAATTCACAAACTCTGAAATAAATACCAAAGCATCACATTGAATCTCACATGCACAAAGATAGTGAATTCTTTTAGGAATCAGCAAAATTTATTATTCCTTCTTCTGATCGAGTCTCACTCTCACACTAAAATTTAATGGGGATCAAAATTTAGACCCTTCTAATGTATTCTAATTACATATTTAAAGCTTCCAAAATGTAACTCTCCAAGAGTCTTGAAAACTAATTCTTTAAAAGAATCATAAAATTAACGTTTAATAAATTCATAAATTTATAAACTTTAATATTCAAATAAATGCATGGTTATTGCTAAGGTGGCATGTTTTGTAAGTCTACGTTCACTTCATATGTTGTGTTTTGTTGACTGCTCACCACATGTGCTTTGTAATCTCTGAGTTCTTGAGTGATAAGTAGAATCTCAATGTGCTAAGGAATGGTGAAATTCTTGGTTTTGAGTTTTCAAGGAGCCTTGTTGCTACGAAGAGTGTCAATTTTGGTGATGAGGTTGGGTAGAAAATTCTCAAACCAATATCACACCAAATCAATCCTATCCAACTTCTTCAAATTATCTTTATTGAAATCTTGTTCACTAGATAATGTATCAACCACTTTCTAAAATCCTTCCTTTAACTCATTAATCATGGCCACACCATCATTGTCCTTAATTTGACAATTGAAATTTGAGAACTCTTTGATGAGATCAACATTTATATGGTTGCATTCTTTTAGCATCTTGTTATGTTCTTGGATGTTTTGCTTCAGGAAGGATATTTTCCATTAGATACTCTTCCTCCACATTGTACATCTTGGGTCATCTATAGAAGGGATGATTTTCTCTGTTGTATCTTTATCTAAACCCATGTCTGAAATTTATTTGAGGTCTTGATTAGCTTGCAACTCGATGGAATCTTCTTGCTTTCAATTTTCTATCTTAGTTTTGATAGAATTCTTCACCAAAGTTAGCTCATCATGGAATTTCTTTAATTTCTTGATCAAAGGGGTACCTTTGGATTTTAAATCTATTACCCATTCTTGAGTAATTTTTCCATGTAATTAGCTATCTCTTTATACTTTGTTGACCATTTCTTTCTTGGTTTTAAAAAATTGGAATCAAAAGAAAAACAGGTTGTGGAGAAGGATCTGTGAATGACTGAACAAATAGTTCAAGAGTAATTTCACTGCCTTTTTCAATTCATCTTTATCTAATTTATCTTTTTTAGTCTTCTCAACTAACCTTGTGGCATCCACTTAGAAATTTTGAACATCACCATCCCTACTTGGAGGTCCCCAAATCTACCTTTTTCATATTGTAGTTAGCTATAGTAGCTTGACTAGGTTATTTTTGTGTTGAGGGATGTGCAATCTCTATAAAATGTGCCCATAATCACTATCCTCCATTAGCCTTGAAGTGGTCTTTAATTTCTGAGACTTTGGAGATCTTTACAATAGTTGGCCCATGATGTTATCATCTAGCAAACTAGCTAGTACTATCTTTATTTTATTAGCCAATGTGTTATCTAACCATAAGGAAGAGGAGGTAGTACCAATGACTTGAGATGATGAGTCTATTGATGAAAATTGAAGTTCTCTCCTTAAAGGATTCTTTGCCAAATTTTGGAAATTGAAAGGAAATGAGGTAGGAGATTTACCCTTTTGTGTGTTCTTATTAGTCACATCCTAAGATGAGTTCGGTTGTGATTCAAAGTGATCAACAACCATTATTTAAATTTCTTGTTCTTATTCATTATCTATTTCCTTTTCTTTCTCTTTGTATTTCTATGATTGATTCTCCACTCCATTGTCTTTGGGTGGAACATCACCAGATGTATTCTTAGGGCTCTTTCTCCCCCCTAGAGGCTCTTCCCCATCTCCACTTCCACCTAGTATAGTTGTGTGTTGCATGAGAGGTGACAATTCAATATATGAAGAATTCCCTACCTAAGTAGGATTATTTTGTTCTCCTTTCCTTTTCCTTCCTTTGGTATGGGCCTTAGAAGCTTCACCCTTTTTATTTTCAAGCCATATCTAAGTTATTTTTAAGACTATAGAAGTTCTAGTCTCAAGGTCCTTGGGTTCTCTGTGGGTTGCATCTATATATGACTAGTGTAGATTGGATCCAAATGCTAGATTCATCATATTCAATGCCATCAATGTCCCAACCCAATGTGAATGTAACAATCTATCTTAGAGTCATTCTCATCCAACTTATTTTCCTAATCTCGTGGTCATCAAAGAAATCAGACCAATAATCCTCCATATGAGGGATGTGATGGAAACTACAACCAAGCTACAAATTTTCCTTTACAAAATTCTTGTTGTCAAATGGGAATCTCATGTCATAGGTAGAAATGTTGAATTTCACAATATCCCTCTTAATGTTGAGGACATATAATTGAGACTTGCATAAGTAATATCCAAGACCAATGGGGAATGTGATGCCAAATTTCTTCCTTTCAATTCATCTTTTGTTCACCTCTGCAGCTTGCCTACAAATCTCAATGAGGATGAACTTATCCTCTGCATACTTAGATAACTTGTGAGGGAGTCCATCATACCCTCCTAGTTTGATATAGGTGAATCATTGGAATTGAATAAAGTGGCTACCATACTTATTTATCAGTTGGATGGCCTTAGGAGAAATCCTTTTTCCTAGATCTCCTTACAATTCCCTGACTAGCCTCATGGTGAATACATCAATCACCCTCTTGAATCTACGATAGCTTCTTTCCAACTGTACGTTAGGGTAATAGTTATATATTTGAATTTGATCATAAAATTCATCAATAGGATGAAGTCTTGGCAACATACTAGTGCATTCTAAGAAATAAAAGAGATATGAGGACATGTAGAAAGATTTATTGACAATAAAGCTTGATATCATGTCATGTAGTCTGTCAATAATGAGAGTTGCCTAGTTTAGGATTTTTTATTTTTTACCTTTTGAGGATTTTATAAGTTTTCTTGATATGAGCAATAGAAGAAACTATTAGATTTTTGGGAGTGCACTTACCCATTTGAATATCTCTTGAGAATTTCTCTATGAAGAAACTCTACTTTTGTCTTAGCCAATCTATCTATCGTAATTCTACTTCTTCATGCTCTATAAACTCTCAATTCTTGCTTGCAAAAACATAGAATAACTAAATTTAATATATATTTTTCCCTTCATATACATCAACATTAATTCATACCACTTGGATCTAACAACAAAATTAATGTAAGGTAGGTAGCTTTGTTGGCACCATCTTTCAAATTTTCTCTGTGGAAGAGAAAATCAAAATTTTGGTTGGTTCTCAAAAACTCACCAGAGTATAACAAAGGTTTCAAAACCTTAATCAATCTCCTCTTTATCCATTTCTTTCTTTCTCCCTTTGCTAGTATTTGGAGGATTGGAAGTTATGAGTTATGTGGCAGGATCTTACAAGGTTGTGAGAACCTCATTGGGTTTTGAAAGAATTGTCACCACTCACAAAAATGCCTTCAAAATTTGGAAGGTTGCCTTTGATTCCTTCTTCGATAGAAAATATGAATTTTTTGGTTTGGTGTTAGAGCTCAACAAGGTTGTGAGAACCTTGTCGACTTCTGACAATAGTTCCAAAACTAAGTGAGGGTCATTTTTCTCTTTCTATTAACAACTTGAAGAAATTTTTTGAGAGGGTATAAGGTTTTAGAAACCTCAACAGTTCCTAAAAGAGTTTTAGGAACTGACATAAAGGCCCCCACTTAAGAAAAAGACTTGAAGGCACTAAAAAAACATTGAGAAGATGAAAAATTTGTTGAAGGTAAATTAGATTGTGAAAACCATGTCGAGGTTCAACACAGTTGTGAGAACCTTGTTGGTTCCCAACAGTAGTTTTGAAACTGAATTAGGAGTTTGATTTTAGGAAAAATGACTAAGTATTGAAGGGTTCAAGGAAATCAAGTGGTATGGTTAACATCATTGAAATATTTGAATACCCATAGGGCTTAGACTTATCCAATTAATGAGTGATCTGGAATTTTGAATGTGGTTGGGGAGTAAAAAGAACCAAAAATAAGGTAACATTATTGGATTAGTAGTGGGATAATGATTCTATTACATCAAAATCATGATATATTTGTTAATAATTATACACTTTAGGTCCCTTATATATAATTTATTCATATAAATTTTCCTTGATCCTCAAGCTATTAAACTACCATTGGAGGTTAGCTTCTTTTCCCTAGAACTGAGTCTTTCACCCATAGTAAAAATTGAGACCTTTAAGCACCATTTTTGGACTATTTTATTGGCCTATTCTACTTTGATTTGGGTTCCTAACCTTTTCTCTCCCTTTCAAATTGGGTCATTCTGAAGGAGACCTACTCTATTTGAGGATAATACTTAAATAGCATCTTATATAGTGAGCATTTGGAGTTTATTTAGATCCATTATTATTTTTCAATATTAGAAGTTTGGGAATTTTGCTATCTTTAAGAATAAGGGATTTCTAAGTAATTATTTTTTAGTGAGAAATTTCATGTCCTCATGTTTGTAATATTTTACATGCAACCATAAGTTAAAAATGGCTTTAGAATCTCAAAACCTCTAGAACCTTCTTAATTAATAGGGGAGTGCTCCTTAAACCATGAATAGAGTTCAAGTTGACAACTCTCCCCATTTTTTGTTTCTACTAGCACTATGAAGAGGTTTTTCACATAGCCATAACATCTTCTCTCCCTCTCTTTCTTACTAGAGGAGTTGGAAATTCTCTCCACATGGAAATATTGTTTCTTCAATTTTTAAGAAAGTATTTCTAATTGAAAGTGGTGTTTATTTAGGAGTTATTGTAACTTCATCACTTAGGTGAGGAGTTCTTGTGCCTCTTAATTTTAATGATACTCATGGTCTTTGGGGCTAATCTTCATTCCTGAAATGATCCACCTCTTCCTCCCTCTAGGTTGGTAGCTTACATTTAATATTTTGAGGTTGTTTATGTCTTGGTACTTCAATTTATTATATGTTGTGAACTCCAAAACATACATATTAGTTGGCCACATTTTATTATAAATCTTCATACATACTTGTTTACTTTTTATTAATATATTTTTCTAGTAAACTTGGGTTAGCACACTAAGGGCCACAAAAAAGAATCAAAATATGAAATTATGGTAACATAGAGGTTGCCAAATCCAAATGTATAAAAGAGGATTTCCCTAATATTATTAAAATAATAAAACATCCAACCAAGACTCAAATTGCTTCAAAGTGGATAATCTTAGAGTCATTTAATGTGAAATTATATAGGGTTCTTTCATCTTCATCTTTAGCGTGGTCCACTATTTCTTCTTAGAAGATGGAATTGACCTCCATTAGAATGCTTGTGTGCTCAAAAAATATTAAGAGTCTTCAAAAAATTGTATTTAATTCGGTCTTAGTCTCATCTTGCTCTTGTAAGGTAGAAACATACAAAATCTCTAATTAAAAATCCACCTTATCAAAATCCATCCATCCCCATTGGCATAGAATGATATAAAATCAACTCATTAGTACCATGTTTTCCTTGAATCTTCTTTGATTTCAAATTAATACCAACAATATCATATGGTGGAGAGGGGGGGTCAATATGTCAAGGCTCATCAATGAAATTTAAGGAGTATTCTATTTTACCATTTACCAATGGAATAATATGATGGAAATGGGCATGTAAGAGAGGGGGAAAAACCACATTCAAGGCCCCAAGTCATGGAGAGCCAAGAGAGGAAGGCTGCCCTAACTTACCTCAGCTTAAAGGGGTGTGAGGAAATGAAGGATGAGAATGATGAGGACTATAAAGTCCCTAAATCACTCTGCACACGCAAAACAAAGAATGGGGTTAGGCAAGCCAGTTTTTGGGTTCAACTCTATGCCTTAGGAAGCTCTCTGCCCGAGGACAAAAGTGTGGTTCTGGGACGACAGTGCGACGCGCTAGTGTCTCTCAGGTGTGTTGGCATCTATATGACCAAAGGACTGAAGAAGCAAGGTCAAATGCTAGAAAATGAACTAACAACCTAGCTAACTACTTCCAAAGGGCCAAAACAAGACTATGAAATAGGCAAGATATGTATGAATATGATAAAGAAAATAAACAAGAGTTAGGATGATGAGAATAACCTCACAAAAATACTCGTTCACTAGCTAACTCCAAGCCACACGTCCACCTACACACAATGAAGAGGAAAATTGTTGGGTGGCTGTATAGGGGCCTACCTCAATCAGACCCCCATTCAGGTGTGTTGGCGTTTATACGACTAGAGGACTGAAGAAGCAAGGTCAAATTCTAGAAAACGAACTAACAACCTAGCTAACTACTTCCAAAGGGCCAAAAAAAGACTATGAAATAGGAAAGATATGTATGAATATGATAAAGAAAATAAACAAGAGTTAGGATGATGAGAATAACCTCACAAAAATACTCGTTTGCTAGCTAACTCCAAGCCACATGTCCACCTACACACAATGAAGAGGAAAATTGTTGGGTGGTTGTATAGGGGCCTCCTTCAGTCAGACCCCCATTTAGGTGTTTTCACCTCCACTAACAGCCAAGAAAGTGATAATGGAGAAATAGTATGATAAAGGAAGTAATGAAGCAAAGAACACTAAAACATTACAAACAGTAATGTGTCACTCAACCAAATAATAGAGGAGAGGAGTAGAAAGCTTACCACCTCCACCAAGAGCACTCAAGGCTAATGGGGGAGAAAATGAGAGGAAATCAAGCCTCTATTGTAGTGGTGTTGTTCCACACTTGATCTACTGAGTTGATGGAGTGATGTTGTTGCTTCTATGGAGTGTAAGAGTGCTGCTAGAATGCTTGAAGAGTGTGCTAAAGGATGGAATTGAATGCTAGAAGGATGCAAAGAGCTTGTGAAGAAGATTGCTTGAAGGGATGAAATGGAAGAAGGAATAGTGAATTTGAAGGAGAGAATGAAGAAAATGACCATATTCGGGTTGGTTGGTCGAAGGGGGCATTACAAATCGACCTCCAATGGGAAGTGCAACACCTCTGTAGGCTCTAGACGTGGGAATCTTCCAGGGACGTAAGCGCACTGCGCAAACATCTATGTGTCAAGCGAGTATCCTCAATGGTTATTCCTCTGTTGACACACAAAATAACCGCCAAGTGGAACAAAGGCAGCGGACTTATGTGGAATTTAGCCTTCAAGTTTGGTTATCTAAAGTGAAGAAGGGAAAAAGGGGAATTTGCATAAGGGGTGCAAATTCGCTCTTATACATTTTCCCCTACTTTAGTGAGCATGAATACTGATGAGTGATTCAATATAGTAGATTGGAGAAGTAGTAGAGTTAGAAATGTATACCTGAACCATCGAGGAAGTAGACCACGATCTGGTGAACTCAATCTCATGCAAGGAAAGTAAAGGATTTTATAGCCCTGCAGAACTATGAAGCTGAAGAATGAAAGCGTCTTACAGGCCCGCAGACCTACAAGGAGGAAACCCCCGAGATCTCTCACATGAAGGAAGCCCTATGAAGTAAGTTCTGTATAGGCCTGCCGACCTACAAGGAAAGTTTCCTACAAGAACTCTCATATGGAGGATACCCAGAAAAGCACCTTACAGACCCGTAGACCTGCAAGGAAGCATCCCCCAAGATTTCTCACATGGAGGAAGCCAGGAAAGCACCCTACAGACCTGCAGACCTGTAGGGAAAATTTCCTTCAAGATCTCTCGCATGAAGGAAACCCAAGAAAGCACCCTACAGACCTGCAGACCTATAGGGAGGGTGTCCTTCAAGATCTCTCGCATGAAGGAAACCAAAGAAAGCACCCTACAAACCCACAAACCTATAAGGGAGCCACCCCCAAGATCTCTCACATGGAGGAAGCTCAAAGGAAGCACTCTACAGGCCCGCAAACCTGCAAGGAGGGTATTCCCCAAGATCTCTCACATGGAGGAAATTCAGGAAAGCAGACCCCACATAGTTGCAAAATTGGCCACATAGGAAAGCAAGTGGATAGTCGCACAGATCGTCAAAAGTTTGGAAGACTTCCAAACGGGTCCCTTGGGAACTCATCGTGAAGAAGGGGTCCACTCAAGGGACACTCTGTTCGAAAGTGCGAGGGAGATGTCATTTTTCTCAAATCGATTCATCATCAAGGAATCCTTTTGAAAGATGTCCACTTCATCAAGGAATTTGAAAGGAAGAATATGCCCCCATGTGAGGGGAAAATCAAAGTTGTTCCCGCTTTGGAGGAAGGTTCTCCAATTATTTCTTTACAAACCCGTGATGAAGGAAACACGTTCCATTAGGGTTTCAAGTCGAGAATGTGATTCTTAAATATAAGTTTGTGAAGATTCTCGAGAAAGATTTATTGACAACAAATGTGTTTTCTAAGAATCAATATGTTGAAGAAGAAGTATTGTCACACATACGAGGGAC
Organism: Sequoia sempervirens; assembly: GCA_007258455.2. Taxonomy (NCBI): domain Eukaryota; kingdom Viridiplantae; phylum Streptophyta; class Pinopsida; order Cupressales; family Cupressaceae; genus Sequoia; species Sequoia sempervirens. The sequence goes on from VDFB02043164.1 coordinate 11,810, forward strand.
AACTCAAGCAAAGAAGAGACAAGAATAAAGGAAAAGAAAAAAATAAAAGAACATAAACACAGGGCATAGGGGTAGCCTGATATTTCAGGGTCATAACTACTCATAAATATATATATGTATTGTAATAGTATATAAAATGAACTTTCATCAACCCCCTACTATATCAGACCATGTGAAGAATGAACGAGAAGACAAAGTAAAAATAAAAAATTGGGTCAACATGGAAGGGAAGCCTAAATGCTCCCAACACTTTGCATTGTCCCCAATTTACCAAAAATCAAGTCACAAACATGGAAGAATGATGATACAAATAGAGGAAGGTTTACAACACTAAAACCACACCTATTTCCAACCACCAATAGGGGTGACAATGGTCATCCAGGCACACATAGCATGATCATGGGGGAACATGTCACAACACACACACACACACATATCTAATCTAAAGATATAGTCAAGGCCTCCTCCTAACACCGATCGACCAAGAGGTCATCTGATTCCCACTCTAGATCATAGGGGAAAGGAGGATGAGCCTATAGTAGTGGGATGTTAAGAGGAGAAGCATCCAACGCTCTCACAACAATGGCTAAGGAAGAGGGCCTCGCAAGGTCCTCTCCACCAAGCTCTTGTGGAGCTAGGGTCAGCAATTTTGCGAAGATCACTAACAAGGTTAGAACTTTATCTAAAGAGTTAAACATGCACTTCATAAGAGTGCCATGTTTCACCTCAACGGATAGGGAGGGTTGCGCCTGAGGTTCACTGCTAGGCTCACCGAATGATTTAGGAGTGGTGACAAACTCAGGGGAAGTCGGGACTAGTTATGTCACTAGAACCGAACAAGTCAACACGGGGCCACCTTTCAAAGAAGGTGGGCTCTTCTTATGTACTTTGTTGCTAGAAAACCACAATCCACCTCTTACTTCATCAAAGGAAGCTAACTCCCCATAGACAAGGCAAAAGGCAAGGAGGAAGAGGAGGAAAGAGCCGCAGTAGATATGACTGAGGTGTTAGTCATATCCACGAGCTTTGGGAAAGGTTGGAAATCCATAAGGGACATCAATAGTGGTGGATCCACCAAAGGAGCAATGAACACCTACACCTTTCGAGGGTCAGGCACGTTCGTACTCACAACAGAAGCCGAAAGTGATACGGAGCTAGTTTGAATGGAAGAAGAGGGGAGAAGAGAGGAGGACGTGATAGAAGGCCCTGATATAGGGGTTGTTGTTTCCTCTTACATCCTCTGCAAGGCAACCTGCTCAGCCATGAGATCCTTTCACTGGCGCTCACGCTCGCGTGCAAGGAAATTTTTGCGACTCTTTGAGCCAGAGACCGGAGATTGCGAAGGAATGGAAGGATCTTGCTCAGCCATGGGAGTATCACTATAGTCGTTTCTAGTGAAGGAACGAACTCTTGAATGGGAGTAAGAGGGGAAGGTTGAGAAGCAACGGGGGGAGTCGGCTCAAGTGCCTCGATAGCCGCTCTTCCTATTCACTAATTTGGGAGCAGGAGCAATAGGAGACCACAACTTTTGAGACAAAGATGACTCTCCATGGGGACCTTTCTTCCTGTTGTACCAAATGGGCCTAGGCTCCATAGGAAAAATAGGAAGCTTGAATGTGGGTCACTTGGGCTTTCAAGCGGGCACCATAGGATTCTCTTGCAAACGTGAAATGAAATCTAATGACACCTTAGCAAGGTGAGAAGAAGCATCAGGCTAAACAACGGAAGAGGAAGGAGGGTCTTGGGGTCGCTTCTCTTCTTCCCTCCTATGTGCCTTAGCAACATCACTGTCAGCTTTTAGGTAATCCCTATGTGAAACAACATAAGGTGATGGAGTGTATCTCACTTTTAGCCTAAGGCACCCTTTCTTATAATTATGATATGTTCAGTGTAGGAGGTTCATCCTAGGTAGAAGAGGACCAACGGGAATAGGCCAAGAGTAGTCCAAGGAGTAGCTAACACGAGCAACCGGCAGTTTATAATTGGTGTCATGAATTACATGCACAGAACCCCTGTGGATAAATTTTAAATATTTATGCATGACCGAGGGTACCGCATTCATAGCCACTAACCAAGGGATACCTAGCTTCACTCTAAAGAGTTCATACCCAAGGATAGTGTCAAATAGGAGCTTCATCCAGATTTAGGTCCGACCAAGACCGACAAGACAATATTACCCAAAGGGGGCACAAAAAGCCTGTCATGCATGTAGATGGTGCCCATAGCTGCATCGTAAGCATCTTTATGTAAGAAGTTAATCAACATGATATCCTTGGTTATGATGTTTACTTGAGGCATCTAATCAATGAGGACGTTGGCTACAATGTTTTCATTGATTTGCGTAGGGATGTAGAGAGGAGATGGTTCCCTATTAAAACCCATCAACAAGTCCTATGAAGTGAAGGTTATACTAGTACCACTATCCACAGGTTGTGTAGAGGGGATAGGTTGATGCAGGAAGGAGGACATTACGCACACTAGATGATACTCTCACAGAGTCCCTAAAGGCCAAAGGATAAGATAGTGACCCAATTAAGGTTTTGTTATGCAACACCTTCAAAACCTTCCAACTACGCCAACTAGGGGTCGCAGGTTGGGTTGTAAGGCGACAGCCTTACAACACTCACACCTACAACACTCCTATAATATATGAGGAAAGGAACTTTCAGTATCGCAAAACGGAACCTAAATGGTTCACGTCACATTCACCAAAAATGTAAGAGAGGGGGACCAACCACATTCAAGGCCCCAAGTCACTAAGAGCCAAGATTGGAAGGCTACCCTAACTTATCTCAGCTTAATGGGGTGTTAGGAAATGTGGAACAAGAATAATGAGGACTATAAAGTACCTAAATCACTTTGCAGACCTGAAACATAGAATGGGGCTAGGTGAGCCAGTTTTCAGGTTCAACTCTATGCCTCAGGAAGCTCTCTGCCCAAGGACACAAGCACAGTTATGGGACGACAACATAGAGCACTGGTGTCTCTCAAGTGTGTTGGCGTTTGTATGACTAGTGGACTGAAGAAGAAAAGTCAAATGATAGAAAATGGACTAACAACCTAGCTAACTACTTCCAAAGGTCCAAAACAAGACTATGAAATAGGAAAGATATGTATGAATATGATAAAGCAAATAAACAAGAGTTAGGATGATGAGAATGACCTTACAAAGATACTCGTTCTCCAGATAACTCCAAGCCACATGTCCACCTACACATAATGAAGAGGAAAATTGTTGGGTGGCTGTATAGGGGCTTACCTCAATCAGGCCCCCATTTAGGTGTTTCCACCTCCACGAACAACCAAGAAAGTGATAATGATGAAATAGTATGATAAAGAAAGCAATGAAGCAAAGAACACTAAAACACTACAAATAGTAATGTGCCACTCAACCAAATAATAGAGAGGAGTAGAAAGCTTACCACCTGAACACCAAGAGCACTCAAGGCTAATGGGGGAGAAAATGAGAGGAACTCAAGCCTCTGCTATAGTGGCGTTGTTCCACACTTGCTCTACTGAGTTGATGGAGTGATGTTGTTGCTACTATGGAGTGCAAGAATGCTGCTAGAGTGTGCTAAAGGATGGAATTGAATGCTAGAAGGATGCAAAGAGCTTGTGAAGAAGATTGTTTGAAGGGATGAAATGGAAGAAGGAATAGTGAATTTGAAGGAGAGAATGAAGAAAGTGGCCATATTTGGGTTGATTAGTCGAAGGGGGCGTTATAAATCAACCTCCAATGGGAAGTGTAATGCCTCTACAGGCTCTAGACGTAGGAATCTTCTAGGGACATAAGCGCGTCACGTGGACATCTACGCGTCACGTGCGCGTCATCGACATTTATTCCTCTACCGACACACAAAGCAACTTCCAAGTGGAACAAAGGCAGCGTGCTTATGTGGAATTTATCCTTTGATTTTGGTTTTCTAAAGTGAAGAAGGGAAAAAGGGGAAATTACATAAGGGGTACAAATTCGCTCCTATACAGGGCATTCAATACACCACATTGGTATCTAAAAACATTCATAGATTCCCTATCCAATATTAATCTCAAGCCTATGTACATCCTTCCTATTGTGTTGGACAACTTGATGTCCACCATTAAAACATCTTCTACATAGGTACATTTTAGTTTCTCATAACCTACTTGTCTCCAAACCTATATTCAACCTTGAGAGTAATCTATTTAGGAATCTATTTAGAAAGATCCATCTCCACATAAAATTAAGCATAAGTTATGTAGATTTTTTTAGAAACATCCTTAGCCAAATATATGAAATTTCTAAAGGAAACCACAATGGAAACCAAACTAGTAGACCACCAATATTATAATGGTAAATAAGGGAGCATAATCTAGATGAGACTAGAATATAAAGAAATGCTTTAGCAGTCAAAGGAAGGAGACCAGGGTTGCATGCATAAAATATTATTCTTTAGATACCATGGTCTTTACCTACAAACATTCTCCCTATCCTTTGTTGAATCACGAGTTCAAGAATGAAAAAACCTTGAGTAGAAGGGTAAATGACAACTTCACCCTTCGAGAATTGTTTCCAAGACCTAGATATCCACTCACATAGGTCTATTATTTTCTACATAAATCTATACAATTTACATATCAATGCATGATTGAGAAAATATCCCTCACATGCACAAGAATCTTAGAATTTATAATAATTTTTGGAATATAAGAGGCACTTTTGGTAAAGGTAATAGATTCCAAACTCAAGGTATTGAAGGAACTTCCAAAAACTCCATAGTTAGAGGGTGAATGTGTTCTAGAATGAGAGAAGGCCCTATTTATAGAGAAATATCAATTGTCAAAGAGTTAAGAAGAACTAGGAAAAAAAAAATTCTTGTCAAAAGTGCTTCCTTTAGATCCAATGCTTGAGGAATCACCCAAATAGTCTTTATAATGAGCCGCATTAAAAACCCAATGCATACTTTGGAGACGAAATATCATTTCTTGCTAGATAAGTAACATGTTTCACTCAATGTTTTATATCTAACCTTTGATGCATACTCAATCTTGTCAGAACCTACATGAATCTATCCAAAAAATCTTATATCACCAAGCCCCACCACATAGGTTGATAGGTTACCATCGATAAACCAAGAATCTGTCAATCCATCATCGATCACTCTCTTGCTAGGGCATGACTCAAAAATATTTGAATAATGGAAAAGGGGATAAGTATTAGAGGGACTCGCCCATGTTGAAGATGTATAATGTACAAAAATGATCATGCCCTTCCACATTTCATATCAAGACCCCTAATAGCTTTGTCCACCTCCCTAACTAGTTTAAACCTCATAAAATCATATCCTCTAGGGTGTCCACAGTTCTAATTCATAGACATTTATACATCAAGAACCTTGTCGTATTAAGCATCAAAAATATAGAAATCTTGTTGTATTGTAAGCTAGGAAATGTTATGAAAAATCAATGAAAATCATCTATATCAATTTACTATTTTTGGTTTTTACAAAAAATCAAGAATTTGTGGAGTCAATGTGGAATTTAAATTTATCTTATTTCATATAATACATATAATATATATAGTAAATATTTCCAATAAAAATATTATTACATGGAGTATTTCGTAAACCAAAAATTATATGCAACACACATTCTCATTTTTCATTTATGATTTCCAATTAAATTCATTTATCTACTTTCATACACTCTCCTATTTTTATCATAATCATTCTTACTATACACATTTATCGATGCACCCTTTCTTCTATAGTCATAATTTTTTCATACATTTTAAATGTGTAACATTTTGTAGTCTTTTATTTTTAATTCTTAGTGAATAATATTTTTTTAATATAGTAGTTTGCTATATTGATTAGTCTTATCTTTCTTCTTTTGACTCAACTATCTTTTGGATCCACTTTTCATTACCCCATTTCTCCTATTATGTTATTCTTAGTTTTTCAGCCTTCACATCACTTCTTCCCCCTACCTTTTTTAAGGCTCTTTCTACAATCCAATCTATCACTCTCCTCTCCCTGATGATAAATCACTAAGTTTGATCTAAAACATTGATTGAAAAATATGCACAATTAAAACCAAAAGCTATCATTCGTACATCTAAACCAAAAATTAAAAGCACATGATAATATTTAAGGGACCTACATATATTAAATCAAAATAATAATTTATACATTATTTTGTTTCTATAATTAAAAATACACTGTTCTTTCAAGCTATACAAGCTTAGTTGCATGATTAATAAGAAGTAGATTGAAGGTGTTGTTGTGCATGGTGTTGTCTCTTATTGTAGATTGTCATAAAGCAAAAGCACAAACAAACCAATATGTGGAAAAACCAACACAAACAAACTACAAATAAACACTAGTTCTTAAAAATTTCATAGCATAACAAGAAAAGAAATGATAAGAAATATAGCTCAATGAGGCATTAGAAAGGGTTGGGCTTAAACAACACACTCTAAGGGTTGACTTGTTTAGGTGGCTCATCAAATCACACACTTCTCCAGTAGAACCTATTTATTATTGTAGTTTAAGATGGCCACCTAAACAAATCGATGCTTAATATTTGTTGTTTAATCCAAACTGAAAAAAAAGTAATCACTTTTGATAACTTCATATTAAAAATGTTAACTTGTCAATCAATTTAATATGAAAAATCTTACAATTTAAAATGTCCAACAAACATTGTTCAGTGGTAAACCAGAGACCTTCAATTCTTTAACACTGTTTCACAATAAATTAGGAATAAAAAAAACAAACAATGTTCACTAATAAACCAGAGACCTTCAATCTCAGTCACAGAGAAAGAAAAATTCAGAAAATTGTGGAGTCAATGTGAAATGTCCGGCAAACATTGTTCACTAATAAATGAGATATCTTCATTCTTAACACTACCTTGGTAATAGATCAGGAATAAAACAACCCATAAATCTATATATATAAAAAAACTAAAATGTACACAATTTTTACTATAAACTTTGTTATTCATCTGTAACAAACTCGCATTCATAACACTCCCTTCTCACTAAGGCTTTCTGCAACTTTAGCTTCACGAATCTCATCTTGTGGGCGGCTCTTGTACTTGTATCTCCGTGCAATGAATATAAAAGCCAAAAGATTGAGAGCATTCAAAGCAACCAGTAACCAGTAAAAATTATCCAATCGACTTGTATTGAGATTATCCAGCAGCCACCTGTGACCCATCCTTCCGGTAACACTGTTGGCAACCTGAATAAGAAGACCACTAACAAAGCTCCCGAGGCCGATGGCCGTCAACATGCAGGCGAGGCCTAGGCTCCTCATGCTGTCCGGCACTTGCCCATAGAAGAACTCCTGCAGACCCACCAGGGCAAACGCATCCGCTATACCCAACGCCACATTCGGCAGGGCAAGCCAAAAGGCGCTCATGGGAACAACGGCTTGCGGTTTATCCATGAGACCGTGGGCTTGCGCGACTCTCAAGCGCCTCGCTTCCACTAGCGCCGCTATTATCATTCCCACGATTGTAATCACAAATCCTGTCCCGATTCTCTGAAGAATGGTTATGCCTCGTTTCATGCCGGTTATCCTTGCTGCGATTGGGACCAGCAGGCGGTCATATGCGCTCACTGCAATCATTGTGCTTATGATTACTACAGCCAGGGTGGAAGCAGGCGGTATATGGAAGTGGGGGCCAAGGCTCCTGTCCATTGTGCTGCTCTGCTTCACGAAGAATGTGCCACCCTGTTGGAGAGTGGTCGAGTAAATGATCACTGTGAGCCACACTGGTACCATTCTTCCCAGTTGTTTCACTTCTTCCACTTGCCCACCTGCGCAGGCCTTCCAGGGATTGTTGCTGCCATGCTCCTCTTGTCCTATGCTTGCCTTTTCCAGACATTTGAAGTCGCCTGTGTGACTATGACCCGGTTTTACCTGCAAATGACGGTTTCTAAAAGCTGCAACTAACACCTGTGCACAGGAAATAAGTCAGTATAATCTAGAATCAATTAATTACTTATCTGACTGCAGTTTTCCAACCAAAACCATGAACTGGGTTTTTTTTGTAAGGATCTTTAAGAAGATGGATTTGAAAAGTTTATCAAAAGAAAAAGAAGATCCAGTTGGTGGTCTTTTGCTTTGGACTTTTGTGCTTATCAGTACTGTTGGTGATCCGAGCTGTTTGATCTCATGGACATAATTAAAAACCTTCATTCAGTAGGGATCACATCTTGTGAAGTGTAAGATCCTAACATCATAAAATATGAGGTTCAAATTGTGTCCTGAATGAATTGGATGGAATAAATAACCCTTAATCTCAGAGAAAAATAGATTTGTTATCCATTATTTTTAAAATAATTACAGACCTGAGCAATACGAGTGATTGGGCTCCCAGCAGGAATTCTATGTCTGTACTTGGGCGTTCCGCATAAGAAGAGGAGAGTAGAAATCAAATTCGCAGACGCCACGATGCCAAATCCTGCTCCCCAACTCACGTTCCCTTGAACATACACTATCACTGTATTGGTCATGAGAATGGCCGACATAAGGCAAAAGTAGTACCAGTTAAAAGAGGAGATCTGTTGCCTGCTTTCCTCTGGATGTTGGTAATCAAACTGGTCTGCTGCAAAAGATTGCAGAGACGGCTTCATCGCACCAGACCCAAGAGATATCATATAAAGCGATGTGTACAAAGCTGCCATTTGAGCGCCTGTGGCATGCTTGTTCGTGTTAGGAGGAGGCCTGAGAGAAGGGAGTGATACCGAGACTATCAAGAATGCTAAGCCTGGGAGATACACAAGTGAGGAGATAATGATCATCTTATAACGTCCCAGATAGGCATCACTGAGGAAGCCTCCTATTAGGGGAATAATGGTTGTCACGCCAGACCATATGTTTACTCTCTCTGCAGATGTTGAAACACCCTGGTGCATCACATCTGTTAGGTATGTGAACAGGCTT
>VDFB02043166.1:0-17235 GCA_007258455.2 Sequoia sempervirens
ATCTCCAATAGCAATCTCCAACTTACTCCATTGTAGGCCTCACACACATGTAATTTGATTATCATCATTTTTTTTTGTTTTGTTCCCATCATTGAGTTTATTGTTTCATTTCAAGACTAATATTATACTATCTATGCTTTCTCTGCCAAGGTTGAACCCATTTTGTTCCTCTAATATAACCTGATTTAAGACTTTCTTCATTCTATTTTCCAAGGTTTTCGAGATTATCTTGTATAATGTATTTCACATCGAGATTGGTCTATAGTTAGAATTTATGAAGTACATTCTTTATTTTTTGTGATTAGTGTTATAAATATGTTGTTAATATCTTTGAAAAATCTCTTCTTCCTTTTAAAATCTTCTGCGATTTCCCATATGCCATTTCCTACAACCAACTATCATATTTGGAAAAAAATTCTAGGAAACCATAGGACCTTGGTACATTTTTGGGATGAAGTTGAAAGGAAGCCTCTTCAATTTCCCCCTTAGTGAATGGTTTTGTGAGCATTTTGTTATTCGAGTCACTTATGATTGTCGAGATACAACTAATTATCTTTATGTTAATAATTGTATCTACTAGGTCCTTCTAGAGCCATAATAGACCTAAAATTTCCACTGCAACATTCTTGATATCCTCTCATTTTGACACATTCCTACCATTTTTGTCTTGGATTTCACTAATACTGTTTTGCATTATTCTATATTTTATCAAATTGTGAAATAATTTTGTGTTATATTTTCCAACTTCTATCCATGTCTCCCTTAATTTTTCTTTCCAATATAGTTCGTCACTTGCTAATAGTTCTAAGTGATTTTCTTATAAATTTTTCTCTTTCTAAAAATATTCCTAAAACATCCCATACTTCATGAATTTATCATTAAGTTCTTCCATTTTTTTCTCCACTCTTTCCTTTTCTTTAAAATTATTTTTAAAAGATAATACATTCTAGACGTTTAGCTTCCTCTTTATATATACCATCTATTGTGCGAAAACAAAGATCTTTGTAGTTTGGGGGCTTCCAACCACCATTTACTAATGGGAACTATTAGATCTGATCTCTTCATCCAAATTATTTCAAATTTGAATTAGTTTCTTCTCGGTGGATATTATTCACTTATCTCCAATTTGACTAGGAAGTTGTCAAAAATAGATATTTGTTGAATCTTAGATTCCAATCTAATAGATATATTAAGCTAGTCCCTAGAAGCCAAGAACAAGTCTAGTATTTTTGATATATTAGTGAAGCTATTTCTTTTATTTTCCCAAGTACATTTCCCATTTTTGGAAGTATGTCCCCAAGCCTATTTGTTTCTACATGCTACCTAAAATATTTGTTAACTATATTTTCAGATCTCAACCCCCTACTTTTTCCTTCCAATTTCAAAATTGTATTGAACTCTCCTAAAATCAACTTGGAATCTAATGTTTCTACTCTGGATGACAACACATCCCATAGTTTCTTTTTCTCCTCTATTTTAGTTTGGCCATATACATTAAAAGTAATGAACCTTAAGTCTAACATGAAATTCCTTACATCCCCTATAATCTAGTTACAATTTTTCTCAATCTCCTTTATGCTTACTATGGCTAGATTTCATAGTATAATTAACCCCTCATGCTATCTTATTGGTTTGATGAAGATTTAACTCTATATTTTGTAGTGCTTTAGAAAATATAATGCCTTTGTCGCTCCTAGTTTGTTTTCTTGTAGGAGAACCACATCAACTAAAATTTTTTGTAGGTGGAACATGGTCATACGCCTCTTTTTAGGGGTGTTTAAGCCCCTAAAATTCCATGTGATATTCATTACTCTCCAAGGGAGGTGTTTCCTCCCTTGGATCTCAACATGTATTCCTTGATATTAGACAACCCTCTTTTGATTGCAGTTTTCACTCTATTCTTTTTATTGGTTTTCTTCCTTTCTTACTTTCTATTATTATGTTTTGGTTCATTGCTTTTGATATTGTTGGCTTATGCATCTTAGGTTGACTATGCCTAATTCATTAGGTTATGAATCCTCATCCTCTAACCATTTCCCTTCTTCCTATTTATCTCTTATTCCATCCTAATTGACCATATCCTTACTCTTAATCAAACCTATTTTCTCCAAATTATTTGCCCTCTTTCTTTTCTTGGATTCTATCTTCCTACTTCTTGTTTTCTAAGTCTACCCCTTAAGGTGTAGCAACCACCATACTCAGGTATATGTTCCCTTCATTTTTTATTATAATTCTTCGTTGGAACCCATTTTTTTATTCCTCCATTCAACTTTTGGTTTTTACATTTTCTTTCTAGTAAATTTTGTTCCCCAATGCCTCCTAATTTTGCATTCAATACATTTTTTATATTCTATAATTTTTAGCTATGTTCAGTCTCCATAAGGGGTATGTTGGTGTAACACCTGTATTTATTGCAACCTAATCATGATCATGGATGCAACATCTATTGAAGCCCATTTTGTTTATGATGTGTAACATCTCTGACCATTCTATTTGTAATCTCCTCTCACATTTCTCTTTGTAGATCATTCTTACTACTTTTTTACTATTGTTAGACATTGAGGTGTGTGGATCGTATGACTACATGATGAATATATATTTGTGATATGTTGTAATTGAGCATTGTATTGTATTTTGATTTAATAAGAAAAATAGAGCTATCCCCTACTCTATGTGGATGTAGCCATTTGGTGAACTACGTTAAAAATATAGTTCTTCCTTCTTGCATCTTTTTGTATTTGTGTGTGTGTGTGTGTGTTCATCTTTATCTGTTTATCTTCTCTCAATAATTGGTATCAGATCCTGGTGTTGAAGCTCAGTACTGAAGTAGTCTTTTGGAAATCAGTGAAGAATTTCCAAAAGCATGGATGAAGCAAATAAATGGAAGATAGAGAAGTTTGTAGGGTAAAACTTCGGTTTATGGAAGGTTCAGATGGAATTGTTGTTGATTAAGCAGGATCTCTCACTCACATTGCTTGGAAATACCAAGGGAAAATGTTCGATGTTAGATGAAGATTGGGAGAAAATGGATATAAAAGCAAGGGAAACTATTTTTCTTTTGCCATCCAATGACATGCTATTCAATGTTTCAATTATGAAGAAAATGAAAGAGCTTTGGGATAAACTTACCAACATGTATGGGATGACATCGTCATCAAACAAGGTATTCATCATGAAAAAATATAATTTAAAAATGAGAGAAGGTGGGATTATGTCAAATCACCTCAATGAATTCAATACCTTGGTCACCCAATTGATTTCAATGGATATTAATTTAGATGATGAGATTAAAAAAATCTTGTTATTATGTTCTTTACTAAACAACTATGAAGGAGTGGTGATGATAGTTAGAACTTCAGTGGCTACCAAAAGTAAATTAAAATTTGATGTTGCAGCCACACTTCTCAGTGAAGACATGAGGAGAAAGAATCAAGAGCCCTGATGTGGTGATGCTTTAACTACTGTAAGCACTAGCAATAGGGGATGGAGCCAAGATAGAGGCAGAAATAATAACAGAAGGAGGTCCAAATTTGCTCCTAGATTGAAGTCCAGAGGAAGAAATAATGCTTGTTGGTTTTGTGGAAAACTGGGTCACAAAAAAAAGAATTGTTGGAATCACAAACAGGCACAAGATAAGGTGAACAATAATGAAGTAAACACTACATATGATAAAGAAGATGGTGTTTTGGTTCTATTAGCAAGTGACACGACTGTAGATTCATGGGTGCTCAATTCTGGTGCCTCTTTCAATGCTTCTCCATGTCGGGGTGCTTTTTCAAACTACCAAGAAAGTAAGTTCGATAGAGTTTTCCTTGGTGATAATAAATAATGTGAAATCATAGGAAAATGTGATATGATATTGTCTTTGAAAAATAGAAATAAATGGATCTTAAAAGATGTGAGACATGTTCCTATGCAAAAACATAATTTAATATCCGTAAGCCAACTTATTACTCAAGGGTGTAAAGCCAAATTTTCTTTAGATACTTAGAAAGTAACCAAGGGTGTTTTGATGCTTGCAAAGGGAAATAAATTGGGTAATATTTATGTTTTAGAGTACCTTGGTGAAGTGGAAGCTACAATGGTGGTTGTGGACAGTGGTTCAAAACTTTGGCATAAGAGGCTCAAGCATATGAGCAAGAAGGGGCTTGAAGTTATGCTTCAAAGGGATCAACTTCCAGGCCTAAAATTAGTTGATTTGGAGTTATGTGAGCATTGCCTATATAGAAAATAGAGCCAAGCCAACTTCTTCAAGACAAATAATAACAAGAAAACTACTCCATTGGAATTTGTACACTCAGATGTGTTTGGACCTACAAAGGTATCTTATTTTGGACATGCTAATTACTTTTTCTCTTTTATTGATGATTGCACTCGCAAAGAGTGGGTTTATATGCTCAATAGAAAATCAATTTTTTTTTCTAAATTCAAAATTTTCAAAGCCATGGTTGAGAATCAAATTGGTCATAAAATCAGATGTTTACAACTGATAATTGGGGAGAATTTTGTTCTAGGAAATTTGATAATTTTTGTGTAGATAATGGCATTAGATAGACCAAAATAGTTCGTTTCACTCCTCACGAAAACAGTGCAACTGAGAGGATGACTATGACAATTCTAGAGAGAGAAAGATGTATGCTCTCTAATGCAGGTCTAAGCAAGGAATTTTGGTCAAAGGCAGTTAACACAACAATATATTTAATTAACAGAGCCCCTCATCCAGATTGGTTTTGATATTCTAGAAGAGACATGGTCGAGCACACAAATTTCTTTTTCTTATCTACAGGTTTTTAGTTGTGAAGCCTTTGCTCATGTTCCTAAGGAAAATAATTCAAAGTTGGATTCTAAGACAAGATGATGCATATTTGTTGGCTATGGTGAAGACCAATATGATTTTTTTTTGTGGGATCCTGTCACCAATCAGCTTGTTCGTAGTAGGGACGTTTTTAATAAATTTTTTTCCCCTTATTCTCTAAAAATAGAAAACATCTCTAATAATTATATACAGGTTGATTTGTTTGACAATGGCACCAATATGGAGAAAATACAAGGCACATCATAGTCTCTTGTCATTCCTATGCATCCTCAAACTATTTCCACACAACCCCCGATTCTTAGTTGGCAACCTTCACATATTGGTGCGCTGCCTCTTAATGCTCAAACGGTGTCTTTGCCATGTAATGCACAGTCATCCCTTGGAAGTGAGGAGCCTCTTAATATTCATGCGCAGTCCAACAAGGCTATTGCCCGCCCCTCTAACATTGGTATGCTGCCATCTGAAAGTTCTATAGTTTCTGAAATTTCAACGTAGCCATTACTTGTTCAATCGCTTCCTGTCATTGGTTCTATGCAGCCTAGTGTGGAAGGTTTATCACAGCCTTTAGTTAATTCATCGCTGCCTCTTTCTTTTGTTAATTCACAGCCTTCTATATGTCAAATGCAGCCCCCTATTATTGCAACTCAGCCTTTATTTTTTGAAAGGCCGCCTTATGACACTTCATCGCCGCCTTCTAATATTCCATCTCAGTATTTCAATGTGAGTTCACAGCTATCTGAAAATTCAACGCAGCAGCTAGGGGGAACTTTACAACCTACTGGGAGTAGTTGCAATTCGATGCAACCGTCTATTGGAATGCAGAGGCAAATTATTGGAGAAAATGTATGGGAAATGATAAATTTGCAGTTTGATTTGGAAGATTCATTGCGACAACAAGCTCCTCCTACCCGGGAGAGAAGGTGTCCAACCAAATTCGATGATTATGAATTATTGCTCTCTGATCAGTCAGAGCCTACGATATTTAATTGTTGGTGTAACACCTGTATTTATTGCAAGTCAATCCTAATCATGGATGTAACGCCTATTGAAGCCCATTATGTTTATGATGTGTAAGGCTTCTGACTGTTCTGTTTGTAACGTCCTCTCACATTCTCTTTGTAGATTCTTACTACTTTTTGACTATTGTTAGACATTGAGGTGTGTGGATCGTATGGCTGCAGAATAAATATAAATCTGTGATATGTTGTAAGAGAGTATTGTATTTTTATTATGATTTAATAAGAAAAATAGAGCTATCCCCTGCTTTATGTGGATGTAGTCATTTGGTGAACCACGTTAAAAATCTGGTTCTTCCTTTTTAATATTGTCTACGAAATGTGAATTCTACTTTTTTTTTGGTCTTGCACTCCATGAATTAATTATATTATTATATAGTTTATTATTTTATACATTTAAAATGTATTAATTTATTCAAAATTCTAATGTAATATTATTATATTATTACATAATATATTTATAATGTAATAATTTTTTTTTAAAATAATATACTAAATTATTAAGAATTAAATTATATATTATTATTAATGATTTTTCTATAAGTATTCATATAGAAAAAATAATTTATTTATAATATTATATACATATAAAAAATTCTATTTAAAATAGATATTTATTTTTTAAATGTAAAGAAATCCTCAAGAAAGCCTAAAAGTCTTCCATTCCTAAAAATCCATCCATAACACTTAAAATTTTAGATCAATTATATTCATGATAAATAATTTTGAAACATTTTCAAGTTATAAATCTTGTATCTCTACTTTAAAAATTACTAATATTTCTTGAATAAAGAAAAATAATGAATTTTTATTTATTTTCAAAGAATTTAAATTAACTAATTAACAAAAATGATTTCAATAGTATTGACTAATTGCAAGTACTAATAAGAATTATAAGATCATGTTGAATAAATAAAATGAATACTTACACACTTTTTCTACTTAACTTTTTTTGTTCCTTTATTTCTTTAAGTCAAACTCCAAATTTTCATTCCAAGAGTGGGGCTAAAGTTATCATTGGTTATATTTAATGGGGGAATTCAAGGCCCACTAAAGTTTTAGACAATTCTAGACTTGAATTATTTTCTTTATATATGCAAGGTCAATAGTTTAACTAATTTCAGAACAGTCATGGCAAAATGGTTAGCAAGGATAGTCATGATGCTGGTCACTCCAAGAAAAAAGGAAAGAAAGAGGGCATCTCTGCTTCACCCAATACTAAGGAAGTCTAGCCCACCAATAAGGGGCCTTTTTCCTTTCAGGAGAAACCCCATTTCCTTGCTATGGAGTGGCGGGCCACTAGTGGCCTTATGCTATTGGGAGACTAGTAGCTGGTCTTGCTAGTTCTATCATTTGTTCTTTTTTTATTTTCTATTGCTAGTATATTTTTAGTTGCTCCTTTTTTGTTTCTAGTGGTCTCACTTCTCGTGAGCCCCCTTGTTGGGCCTCTATGGTTGTTTCATAAATGGGTACATGCCTCCCGACTTTAATCTAATAAAAAAAAAATTATAACTAATTTCATAATATTTTAAGTCTTTAGGACTACTTAGTCATTAACATATAATTCTTTTATAGGTTATTTGTATATGTATTTTAATATACCATTGCTATATATGTGTATAATCTATGTAACCATCATATATACAATTTTATTAACATTATTTAAAAATTTAATGAAAGTATATTTCATTTCTGCAAGTATACTTTTCATGTAAATATTCTACTTTACATACACATAATTTATATTTTTTATTTTTTCTTATGTACTGTATGATTTAATTATATATGCATACATATTTATTATGTTTCAAAAGCATTCTTTATTCTTAGTAAGAGATGGTTAGTAAAATCATTATTTAACATGTGTGCTCATAACCAATTGCAATATGTAGAATTTACAAAGTTAATCAATTTTAATTTTAAAATATACATGATTATTTATTTATTTATTTAGATGGTGAAACCCACAAACATACTACATCTCCCACATATACGGAAATAATATTTCTTTCAATCAAACATAAAGCAATAGGTTCATTCTCCACACACACACACTCACTATATAATACAAAGATCTTATAACATACAACGAAGGGAAATATCTAGTTCTCTTTACAATATAATAAGAATAATTTGTTTCAAACAAGAACTTATTTTCAAGATCACCAATTATGAAAACTTTGTCTTACAAGAAATTCATGTAGGGGTGAACAAGCCAGGGGGATATAATTCTTTCTAGCCAAAGAAATCAGACATCCCTAATGTTATGAAACATTTTCCCCAAAGTGATAACAAACTCATAAAAATATTAAAAGGAGATAACAAAATAAAGGAAAATATGATCATTTTATTAAAATAGAGATTAATGAAGAATATTTATGAAAATTCTTTTAAAAGAGAGGGATAGTTATATTTATTAAACAATAAATCAAAGGCAACCTTTGTGAAAGAGCATGATGGTTTGAAAAGAAACCCTTAAGAGTTATATAAAGCATTTATATGAGACTTAGAAATAGGGCATGGAGAATACTCAAGGTAGAAAAAGGTGGTTTGGTGGGTTATGAGAAATAGAGGAGCCCAACTCAAGGTACAAAGTACACTTTAGATTGTCTTGGCTAAGGCTTTGATGCATAAGTTTGGTGCATGTATGCACATTCTATGTTCTTACATAAGTTCTCCAAAGTGTGCCATAGCTATGAGGGAAAATACCATTGGAATCTTCCTTGGGTGAGAGTGAAATTTCCAAGTGATGTGAATTAGATAATTACTAAACTTATTCAAAGATGGGTATGTGCAGGATCATCATGGAAAAAACAGGCCCTTAAGTGGCAAAAAAATCAAAAAAATTAGTGTTATGCAACTTGACATAATAATTTGAATAAGTTATCTATATTATTTCAAAAATATGTAAGAAAATAATTTGCAGAAAATTGAATATAGTTTCTAAACTACTAGGTTTATTTAAAAATAAATAAAATCTATTTGGTGAAAATTTGAAATTTCAATGCAGTAATACTTAAATTTCAGGGAAAAAATAAGAAGTAGGTGTCTATCTGACCACCCTAACCATAATAAAATAACAATAATTTTTTATAAGATTTAATATATAAGTAGAGGACTCATGTATGGATGTGATGCATGTTTTATTATAATTTTTTTCCAAGTAAATAATTAATTATGAATTTTTTATTACAAATTTTTAAAAATATAAAAACTCATATGTCTGACCACCTTAACTTGGTCAAAACTTCATGAAATTTAATTTTTCTTTTTTTAATCTTATAGTATGTGAAGCATAGAATGTGATGCATGTTTGTATTAAAAAAATGTGATATCATTTGAAAGTTATAGATGCTTTTCAATTAGCCTATCGATCAGGACTTTAGTCGTAATTCTAATAGAAAATAAATAATAATTATTTATTAAATTCATATTAAAGCATAATTTATATTGGTGGAAAGCTGAGAATATCCTCTAAAAACCCTTTTCATTTCATCAATTTTGGGTTAAAAAGAAGTTGTCAGCCACATACCCTACAAATACCCATAATATTGCCACTTTTTGGCCCATCATGATCCTACACATACCCAGATATTTTAATTATAAATGAGATGGAGTTTATTAAATTAAATTCTTTTATGATATTATTTCCTCTTTCGATGATTTTCATATTGTTAGATGTGATTTCATACATTAATGATGGTAATTTTAATGTGCTCAATTATTAAGCTAGTTAACATTGATAAATGCAAATTTTATGCATTTGCATTTAAATTATAGGTCTACTTTACAATATTTAAAAATTAGATAACAACACTAATAAATTCATTCCCACATAAATTAACTTTAATATATTAAATCTATCCAATTTTATACTTGTGAAAAAAGTAGTGTTACATTTTGATATCAAAGCCTAATGATCAGGCCTTCCTATCTTTGAACTTCTCTTTATATTAATAAATATTTAAAATACTCCCTCTTACATCTAGCATTATATATTTGACCTAATCTTTTATTCATTATAATTGATTCTATAGGATATAACTTATAACCTTTTTCCATATGTTTTTGAAAGAGGAAAAAATAGGTTTTATAGGGACCCGAAACCACAAAGTTTAAAAAAAAAGATAGTATCATTAAAGAAACCATAAGAAAAAAGGCTTAAAAACAACAAGACAAAGCCACAACCACCAAAAAATCCAGCAAAGGCCACAAAACCCAAAAAACCAGACAAAACACCAGCAATAACTAAATTTGGGCCTTTAATATTTTTCGCAGTCTCAACTTCCAAATTGTTCATATCCTGAACCCCCCTCTTTAAAATTTGAACCATCTAGGTAGTAGGAGGCACTTTCCTTTTAAGTTTGGAATGGGTCCTTTTCAATATACCTTGGTCCTTGTTCTTTCTTTTATCCTTGTCCTCTTCCAGGTCAACAACCAACGAGCCCTATTACGACTTTTCCAACTTTTCAGACATTGCATTGATGATGATGGCATTGTGCCTAGCCATTTTATGGTTTTGTTCCACAATAGTTTTCATGTTATTTTTTATTTTGACAATTTTAGCTTCTAGAATCTTATACTTTTCCTCAGTCTCACCTTCTCCTGTTCCAATACTATTCTTTTTCCATTTTCCTTCTTCATTGCTAAGAGTAGCCATCTTCAGTTCCAATTCCTCTGACTTGCTATTCAAAACCCTATTTCTTTGATTAAGATCATTAATTTCTTGATAGGCCCATTTCAAAACCCTAAATATGTCACCAATGCTATTTCTTGTAGGGGCAAGAATATCACCATATTGAACTTGGTCTAAAATGAGGTTAACATCATTCGAGTTGGGGGAGCTAGGAAATCTAGTACCATCAACTCTAAAAGAGGTAGGAGGGGAGGGCATAGAGTTTCTGCTAACTTCAAGGCTCTCAACTTTGTCCTCCAAAGAGTTCATAGAGTAGGAAACCAACATATTGGTAGGGGAGCCCTTGAGAGCGAGATTCTTTAAGGGGACTGGGCAGTTGAGGTAGGTCTCAGGGTTAACTTTAGCAACCTAGGGTTTTCTAGGCTGGGTTTTCTTACCAGACATCTCAAAGGATGGGTGGGCTTCAAAAATTCTCTCCTGGTAAGGCTGATTCTCTGAACCCCCATTGTCTATGTCATAGTCCTCAGATGTTGTGGAGGCAATAGGTTTGGATAAAGCTAATAGGCTTTGATAGTGTTCATATATTAACCTAATAAGACCAGGATAAAGCATAGGGTATCTCCTAGGATTTTTCTTGTGGTGCTCAAGGCTATTACTCAATGAACATAAGAGATAATGAGGCAAAAAAATCTGTACCTTATGGCGGAAGTGGTTAAGAATGGAAAAATGATGACCATAAACTCTAGTGAATCTCCCATCTAGGGTAATATACTTCATTATAACATGAAGCACCTTTCTCCATAGTACCTTGATGGTGTCAATTTCGAAATAGCTTTTGGAAATTTTGACCAGTTTCATTTTCGCCTTTTCCTTCTTAGGGAATTTGATTATCACCTCGTTAGAAAACCTTCTATCACTTCACACCCTCAGTGGACATTCTAGTCACCTCCCCTATAATTTTCTCATCTAGTTTCATCTTTCTCCCAAAGAAGATAATTTCACCATTGTTCTAGTTCTTCTCAAAATAGTCTGTGGCCATAGTATCAGGCCCATGAAGTTTTTCCAGAAATGGAACTAGACCACCTATTACAACCTACTTCCAGACCTTGTCATTCCTCGTGTGCACCTCATAGCTATTTGGATCAACTCTTTTACTATCCCCCATTTTATTTTGCACCTTACTATAGACTCTACCAGCGCCAATCACCTGTTGCAAATTTACACAACCATTCCAATGAACCCACAAAGCGTGCCACTTTTTCTTCCCAACTAAGTAATATGATGTGGCCCCATCAAATCTCTTGATTTCAATGTATTTAACCCTTTTCCATTTAATCATTAAATGTATTTTCCTCTTTCCCATGCATAACATCATAATCTAGTAAGGCCCTGACTTCAACTCTCAAGTCCCTAAAATTTTGCCACGTGTTCAATCCTTGCCTCTTTACCCCTTCATTCGCAAAGCAATCCACCATGATGTTAGATTCCTTGTAGACATGCGAGACTTTTACTTTATTGAACTTGTCTAGAATAGAATTTGCTTCATCAATACAATTTGTTATCGACCAAGAGGGGGGGTCCTACCTAGGAGATAGTCAATGATGCTTTTAGAATCCCCTTCAAGCCATAATTTTTTTATATTCAAATTATGAGCTAACTTTAAAACTTGAAAAGCTCCTATAGCCTCCACCACATGGTTGGCTTGATGACCTAGGGAAATGGCCATAGTCACCATAAAATTACCATATGAGTCCCTTAACACACCTCCACTTTTGGCCATCCCCAGATTTCCCTTCGCAGCGACATCAAAGTTGGCCTTAGACTAGCCATTTGGAGGAAAGGTGCAACACACACCCTCCCTGCTTTTCTTAGCTGGCTTGGATGCAAAAGAAACATCCATTTTAATATTCCAATCCTTTGCTATCATTAGATCATAGGCAGTACACACCACTACTTCAAGGTTAAGAGCTTTTTGGGGAATTACATTGAAGTTTTCCTTTATGAGCCTAATTTTTTTTTCAAAAACATTATTCTCCAACATCTCCTTATCCCTAAAAGGTCTTTTATTACGTTCTTTCCACACTTCCAAAACAACAAAAGGGAATATAAAATCCCATAACCTTCGTATGAAGGGATTTTGAGTTGGAGCTTTCCATTGTAAAATGAAATCTTCAATGGATAGGGGAAACACCCAAGAGATATTCTAGAGGGCTAATAATTTTCCCCAAATTATGGATACAAACAGGCAGTGGAGAAACAAGTGGTTAGCTGACTCCACCTCACACTTGCAAAGGTAACATCTATTGGGGATTTGAAATCCCCATTTACAAAGATTTTCCACCATAAGCACCTTATTTTGAAGCATAATCTAAAAGAAGATATTGACTTTAGTGGTCAAGTGTTTTATCCACACTTTAGACCAGAAGGGAGGGGGAGCTTGAGAAAGGGACAACAAAGAGATAGCTAAAGAAACATATGTTAATTTTCATTTCTCCTTATGTTTATTGGCATTAACTTTTATTATTATTGAAAATCCTAAAACATATGTGTGTTCATATTTATGTTTAATTTTTTTCTAGAAATAATTAATTTAAGAACTCCTTGTTTATACCTTAAGATCACCTAATTTAAATATATATCATAAACCATAATTTTCTTAGTGTGAAATATTAAGATAGGATCCATTTATTCTCATCATAAAATTGATAGAAAAACTATGTGATATGTGCCATACTCCAAAGTATTTAATGAACTTTCCAAATGCTAGATTTTCAAAGGTCATAACCATCCATGAAATGGTGCACCCCTATAATTTGAACATGTATATTTATCAAAATCTAAGTGGGTCCTACATTTCTAAAAGTTTATTATTTTCATCAAGAAGATAAGTGATAATTTTTTGTGAAGCTGCTCTACAACTGCAATAATATTTATCATGAATGAAGCAACCTTCAATTGTGCGATGAGATGAAGAATGACCTTAATGTTTGAAGTGGTGTTGAAGATGGATTCACAAGACTCGAGTGTAGAATGTAGGTCCCTTTAATTTATAAAATTATTGTACACCAAAGACCTAAATCTATAGCTCGCCATGAATGGTTACATTTTGTGTTTGAGAGACACCACAAAATCTATGTAGCGCATATGGTGTATCTCTATATATGTAATTATTGTATTTTGAAGAATAGCAATAAATTTTGCTCCATTTTATGATGCATTCAACACTTTTTCCAACCTCATTTATCTTTTATAATTCTCTTTTGTTGATAGTATCTAAATTTCTATGATTAGTTACCTCAATTGTGGTTTAAAACTATGGTATTAACATCGAGATCAAATTCATGAAACTATGTTGTATAGACAACTAAGAGGGGGGGTGAATTAGTTGTCACAAAAAATTAAACTTCAATAAACTTTTCACACTTAACTTAATCTCTAATCTAATGAACAAGCAATTAATCACAAACAATTAGAACACCAGAAACATAGAGAACACAAATATTTTTTGCGTGGAAACCTTGTTAGGAAAAAAACCATGGTGGATGTTAGTCCACTAGATTATATCCTGTTAGAGGTATAATGAAAATAAAAAGGGAATGCACATGCATTCAGGCTCACTACCTAGAGCTCACTGCTTAATTACAAAAGGAATCACTACCCAATAGATAATGGATTAGATCCACAAGAATTGAACTGATAGAATATCTTCTACAAAAGACAGAGTATAGTTCCAATTAAGCATGTCAGAAAAAATCTCTTCACACTTCACTCTTACTCTTCGCACTCTGCTAAATGCCTTTGAATGATCTGAATAATATTTGCACACTTACAATACAAACACACATATGTATGCACCTTTATTCACTCACACAACCTTGCTTATATGTCTGCTATATAGATTTACATCAAAACCTAGTTGGCCAAAGAATACAAAATATATTTTACAAAATCAACAATGTCAGCTCAATATTACAAATAAATTTTCAATGTGGATCAAACATCGTCAGCCAAGATTAAGATAGGATAAAAAAAATATCCTTGAGTGCACCAAACATTTAAATTTTGAACTCCAAAAATCTGCAACATGTTACCACCATCATGTTGACCAAGAATAAGAAAAACCGAGCATGCACAAGAAAATATTTCACCATGAACACATCAATCAACGTAGACATGCAACAATGATAGAGAACATACTAGAAGTATCCATGAGAACCAAGAAACAATAGAGAAGTATTTGCAGCAAGTAAAATCACTAGAATCACACAGACTTCAATCAGGAACATTGACAAAGACCAAAAAAACACTGTCAAAACATAGATTCCCATAACCTACACAAATATTCATGCAGACCTCTAAAACTTGTGGTGGATGATCTAGAAACTCTCAACAGTAAACCCTTTATTCTACAATAGCTGATCTTCTATCTACAGAACAAAACATCTTCACGACCTTGACTGATCCATAGATTGTGTGTAACTTTTTCTTTTACAATTTTCTTAATATCCTCGACATATGCAACCTTCAACATCTCAATGCTAATAGTTTTGGCATCAATTAAAATGACACATCAGTAGCACAACTAAATTTACCAACAATACCCCCCCTTTGGCATTGATGGCAACACATGATGTGAAAAATACCATCAACCCAAAACTTCAATCCACAACTCTTCTTCTCCTGTACAAGACTCTTCGTGCCTTTAGAAAAAAAGGATTTTTCACAGGAATTGTCTCCCCCTTTGACATCAATGGAAAAGGTAAGCAATACCTTTCCACATACACGCTCTAAAACCACATATCTACACATTTGACTACTCCCCCTGAGTAGCAGCCATGAAAACATTAATTTGGATAAGGATATGGCAATTGTTGGCAATGATACACATGGATTGATGCATGAAAATGCATCTTTTAGTTTTTATCAGGAGGGGTGATTACCCCTAGCAACCCTCTAATATACTCAAAAGTATCCTTCGATAATGGCTTAGTGAAAATATCTGCAATCTATTCTTTTGTGGGTACATACTCCAGTCTGACTTCTTTCTTATTCACTTTCTCCCTCAAGAAATGGAACTTGATTGATATGTGATTAGTATTTGAATGTAGTACAAAATTATTTTCTATCTACATCAGTTCCTCTTTCATGGCTTCCATCCAGTACTCATCGTTGCAGGCTTCTTGGACATTTTTCAGTTCAATTTGGGAGATCAAGCAATATTCTTCCGTAATCTTTCTTATATTTTGCATACCCTTATTCTTATCTCCTATAATTTTATTTTTAGAATGATTCAATCTTACATACCTTAGAACATTTGGATTCTATCACACTTCTAGTTCTTCTACTCTTTCTTCTACACTCAGACTTGTTTTTTTTTCCTATCTGTCTTGATTTACCGAAATAGTTTGAGGTTGTCTTACTGGAAAATATGGCACGATCTGAAGTTGATTTTGTATCTGAATACTCTTCCCTTTATTTGTATATTCTTCATTTGAATTATATCCATTGCATCTGGTTGATTTACCAGAGTCCTCATCAACTATGACATTTGTACTCTCAACCATTTCCCTTAGTCTTTTGTTAAAACATCGATATGTTTTACTCTTAGTAGAGTACCCTAGGAAGATTCCTTCATCACTTCTTGCTTCAAATTTTCCTATATCATCATCTCTTTTGATGTAGCACTTACTTCCAAAAATCTGAAAGTACTTGATAGTAGGCTTATGACCAAACCACAATTCATAAGGAGTCTTACTAGAGTCACAATTTACATTTACTCGGTTCAAAGTGTATATAGCAGTGCTTACAACTTCACTCCAGTAGGTGTCAAGCACATTACCTTCTAACATCATTGTTTTGGAAACATCTAGAATAGTTTTGTTCTTTCTCTCTACAACAACATTTTGTTGAGGGGTTCGAGGAGTGGATAGTTGTCTTCTAATTCCATTCTCTTCACAACAAGAATTAAACTCCCTAGAGGTAAATTCACCACCTCTTTCTGATCTCATGCATTTTATTTTCATACCTTTCTCATTTTCTACCATTTCTTTCAAACTTTTAAACTTTCCAAATGCTTCACATTTTTCTCATAGAAAAGTAACCCATATCATCTAGAATAATCATCAATGATCAACATAAAGTACCTTTCACCATGAAGACTTATTACTATAGAGGGACTACATAGATTTGTATGCACCAACTCCAACATTCCACTTGAATGATATTGCTTGCTTCAGAAGGAGGTTCTTGTCTGCTTACCCATTTGACATTCTTTGCAGATTGTGTTAGCAGGCTTCACTATCTTAGGAAAATCTCTAATCACTTGAGAAGAACTTATCTTGACAATGTTATCAAAGTTTACATGACACAACCTTCTATGCCACAACCAACTTTCATCTACTTGTGCAATCAAACAAATTTCTAAGTTAGCAATAGTCAAATGAAAAACATTACCTTTTGTCTCTTTACCTAAAGTAATTAGGTTTCCAAAACTTCCATATATCTTGCATCTTCCATCTCTGAATTGAAGATCATAACTTCCATATATCTTGCATCTTCCATATCTGAATTGAAGATCATAACCCTTATGCACCATCTATCCAACACTCAATAGATTGTGTTTCAAGCCTTTAACATATAGAACATCATCAGTGTTGTGCTTACCACCAAGAATGATAGACCCTTTTCCACGAATCTCACAGGCATTGTTGTCACCAAATTTTACAATCCTACCATCATATTTTTCTAGACTTACTAATTTTTTATTA
>VDFB02043167.1:0-25524 GCA_007258455.2 Sequoia sempervirens
CAAGAGATCCTGGGACATCTGGTGGTGGTACTGATACTGGCGCGAGACCTGCTCCTTCTGGTGGGAGCACCACTTGAGATCATTTGTGTACCTTTTTGAGAGATATGTATAGCCATTTTTGACATGATGTTATTTTCATCCTTTTCAGACTTCATTGTATACTTGACACTTGATGAGATATATATGTGCAGCAGTTCGATTGATCTATGATGTGTTCTACATGATTTATGTGATGGATGCATTGTAATTTTTATGTTTTATGATGATTTATTATACTAGATTGTATAGATGCATTGATGGTGATGTGATATGATATTGATGATGAATTTCTTTTCTTAATGAGATGCAATGTATGATAAATAAAATGTGATGTAAATGAATGAAAATGTAATGTATGAGATGTAAATGAATGATGTATGGATATTGGATAGATGATGTATAAAATGAGATGTAAATGAAATGATGTATGTAATGAATGATAGATGTGAATAAGATGTGAATGAGATGTGAATGAATGATAAATGTAATGAATGATGAGAGGTAAATGTAATGATAAATGAATGATAAATGTAATGAATGATGAGATGTAAATGAATGATGAAATGTAAATGTAATGATATGTGAATGATAAATGTAATGAATGATTAGATGTAAATGTATGATGAAATGTAAATGTAATGATATGTGAATGATAAATGTAATGAATGATGAGATGTAAATGTAATGATATAAATGAATGATAAATGTAATGAATAATGAGATGTAAATGAATGATATAAATGAATGATAAATGTAATGAATGATGAGATGTAAATGTAATGATATAAATGAGTGATAAATGTAATGATAAATGAATGATAAATGTAATGAATGATGAGATGTAAATGAATGATAGAACATAACGTGTATATGATATCATGAAATGAGATGTTTATTGTGAAATTTATGATGAGATGAAGAAATGATTATATATCCCTGGCATTATGAAAATTGTATGTGTCAAGTATACTCAATCTTGTAATAAGAAAAGATAACATTCATTGCAAATGAATCTTTGTAAGTTGTGTAATCAATACTCTGCAAATGTATTATTATGAATGCAATCTATGTTTACCATGCAAACCTATTTTATCGATGCAAACCTAAGTGTCATTTCAACAATCTTTTTATTTTTTCTTTGTATCATCACTGAGCTTTTAAAATGTTGAAAGTGAATACAAGCATCAATGATATGAGATAGACCAATGATGACCTGAGTATTTCTTTCATGATATTTGATATTGCAAGTGAACACAAGCATCAAGTTATAATTAAACCGAGATGACCTGAGCATTTCTTGCGTAAATAGACTAGAATTAATCATTTTCTTAAGTGAATCGGAATGTCATCCATGATACTTGATAGGGCACTTCCCGCGATGATTCACAAAATAATAATGACTAACTCACAAACAGCAAACAAAGAAAAGGTATCATTCTTCTTCCTTGCTTTTCTAGTTTAATACATCATCGAGTAGCTCCAAAGAAATGATAAGCAAATGATAAAAAGAAAAGTACAACAATTCAAATTCCACTTAATGTATTTTCAAATCATTATTCAGATTAGATCATCGATGTTTGAAGTTTGTGTGCTGATGTGTATGTGATATTCTCAGACGTTTGACCAAAGACCTAACCTAAAGACCTATCCTAGGGGCCTCGGGGGCTGATCAAAGATTAGCCTTGCCTACGTTATACACACAGAGACCACGTAGTTCGACTGACACAGACTCCATTTTCTGACTGATGTAGACTCTATTTTTGTGTTTTTGATTTTATGAATGTTTTTGCATGAATTTTCTAATTTTCTGATGTTTTTTTGGATTTTGATTTTCTGATGTTTTTGAATTTTGATGGATTTTCTGATGTTTTTGAATTTTGATGGATGTTCTGATGTTTTTGAATTTTGATGGATTTTCTGATGTTTTTGAATTTTGATGGATTTTCTGATGTTTTTGAATTTTGATGGATGTTCTGATGTTTTTGAATTTTGATGGATTTTCTGATGTTTTTGAATTTTGATGGATTTTCTGATGTTTTTGGATTACTTTTCAAGTATCGCCACTTGGTCTTGTCATGTTGGATTGCCCTTTCTATTTAAGCTGAATGTCCATTGTATGAAATAACACTAGGATGTTGCCCCCAAGCTAGGGTAAAACATGATATCCTTGCTATGATATGGATAGTGGTAATGATCATCTCAAATGATAGGTGGGAATGATATGAAAGGAAACAATCGTAACAAAACTGTACCTAATAGATAGAAGAGCTGGTAAAAATCACAAGTAGCGCCTGTTTGCCAGGTTTTCATCACTTGTTTTTATTGAGTCCTTTTTCTTTTTCTTTTGTATATTTTTTTTTTTATTTTTTTTTTATTTTTTCTTGTATTTTGGTCATCATGATGCCTGTTTGCCAGGTTTTCATCAAGACAACTTTATTGACCATGCACTAGGTATCCTCAAGTGTAGAATCGCCTGAGATGAATGTTGTTCATGGGTTCCTCCAACATGTCTCCTTCTAGTGTAGACAGTCGGTATGCTCCTAATCCATAGACGAATATGATGACATAAGGCCCTATCCAGTTAGGTTCAAACTTTCCCTTCTTTTCTCTGTCTGCTTGATTTCTAGGGTTTTCCCGTAGGACCAAGTCTCCGATCTGGAAGACTCTAGGCTTAACCCTCTGATTATAGTTCCTAGACATCCTTTGTTGATAGGCTGTCAAATGATTGACAGCTTGTTGTCGACGTTCATCAAGTAGCTCTAGTTCTTGAAGTCTAGAGATCCTATAATCCTCATATGGAATGAGTCCTTTTAGTGAAACTCGAAGGGATGGAATTTCTACCTCGATAGGTAATATTGCCTCTGATCCATAAACAAGAGCATATGGCATAGCTCCTGTTGGTGTTTTGATGCTAGTCCTGTAAGCCCAAAGAGTAGGGTTAAGCTGAACGTGCCAATCACGCCCTACCTCATTCACAGTCTTCTTGAGGATCTTTAGGATTGTTTTGTTGGAAGCTTCTGCCTGTCCATTACCTTGAGGGTAATAAGGGGTTGAAAAATGATGTTGGATGTGGAACTTTTCACACAGCTCTTGGACGTCTTGGTTCTTGAAAGGCCTGCCATTATCTGTGATGATTGAATGAGGTATCCCATATCTACAAATGAGATAATTAAGTATGAAAGATGATATTTGCTTCCCACTGATTGTGGTTAAGGGAACCGCCTCCACCCATTTTGTAAAATATTTTTTTGCGGTGATAATGAACTTGTGTCCATTAGATGAAGATGGGTTAATTTTTCCTACCAAGTCCAATCCCCACTGACAGAAAGGCCATGTAGTTGTGAATGGATGGAGCTCCTGTGCTGGTGCATGTATAAGATTGCCATGAATCTGACACTTTTGGCATCTCTTGACAAACTTATAAGATTCTTGCTCCATGTGTGGCCAGTAATACCCCAAACAAAGGAGTTTCTTGGCTAAAGATAATCCACTTGAATGTGTACCACAAATTCCTTCATGGACCTCATGTAAAGCGTATGGATCTGCTATGCTCTTAAACAATGCAAAAAGAAAGTGCACCATCTAGCCTCGACAAAGAAGCGGTATCAGCAGAAGCAATGGTGCTGCTCGGGCTGGATTGGCGCATGGTTGCAATCACTTTGCCGTGCGAAAGACTGGGCAAAGTAAGATATTATCTCTTAGATAAGTATATGTATGCTCCATAAATGGAAGATTGGGCAATTATCCAAAGGTTGTCTGCGTTTGATTTGGGATTTGGCGACAGCAGGATTCGGACACTTGTTCCACAATAAATCGATAACAATCTTGCGTTTCAGGCATTTGTAGAAGAGATGCTATTGTGGCCATGGCATCTGCTGCTTTATTCTCTGATCTTGGTATTTGCTCAAATTTGATATCTATGAAGTATTTCCTTAGATTATCTACCAGTCTCTTGTATAAAATCAGTGTGTCATCCTTAGTTTGGTAATCATTGTTGACTTGATAGATGATCAACTGAGAGTCTCCATATACCTGTAGTTCTGTGATTTTCCAATCAATAGCCACTTTAATTCCAAGAATTAAAGTTTCATATTCTGCAACATTGTTAGTGCAACGGAAGGTAAGCCTGTAAGATCGTGGAATTTGTGTGCCCAAGAGGTGTGACAAATAAAATTCCTACCCTGATCCATGTTGTGTGTAGGATCCATCGAAATAGAGTTGCCATGGTTGTGTTGTAACGTTGAGGATATCCGCATCAGGAAATTCCATGGTCATAGGATGACAGTCTGACAATGGAGCTTCTGCTAATTGGTCGGTGATGACTTGTCCTTTGATAGCTCACCTTTCAACATACTGAATGTCAAACTCACTGAGGAGCATGACCCACTTTTCCAACCTTCCTGTTAAAGCTGCTTTGCTCAGTAAATACTTGAGGGGATCAATTTTTGCAACGAGCTTGACAGTGTGAGTGAGCATATAGTGTCACAATTTTTGTGTTGCAAATACTACTGCTAAGCATGATTTTTCAATGAAGGTGTAGTTTACTTCATGTCCATTGAGTGTCCTGCTGATATAGTATATTGCCTGTTCCTTCCCTTCTCTATCTTCTTGTGCCAACAAGGCTCCTAAAGAGATATCTGTTGTTGCAATATATAGCAACAATGGCTTGTCTTCACTGGGTGGCACCAAGATTGGTGGTGTCATTAAATAATGCTTGATTTGATTGAAAGTACTCTCACACTGTTCATCCCATTTAAAAAACACATTTTTATGCAAAAGATGGTTGAATGGATGACACCGATCTGCTAGTTGAGAAATGAATCTTCTGATGGATTGTAGTCGGCCTTGTAGAGATCTTAATGTACTGATATTCTTAGGAGGTGACATTTCCATAATGGCTTTAACTTTTGTTGGATCTACTTCAATTCCTTTTGTAGAAACTATGTATCCAAGAAGTTTTGCTGATGTTACTCCAAAGGCACATTTCTTAGGATTTAATCTGACTTTGAATTTCTCCAACTTGTCAAATATTTTGGCCAGTATCTCTAGATGTCCTTCCCTGGTGTGAGACTTGGCTAAGATATCGTCCACATAGTCCTCCATGAAGGTGTGCATCATGTCATGGAAGATTGTTGTCATAGCTCGCTGGTATGTAGCTCCTGCATTCTTTAACCCAAAAGGCATGACGTTCTAGCAAAAGGTGCCCCATGGACATGTAAATGTTGTCTTTTCTTGGTCTTCAGGAGCTATTTTGATTTGATTGTATCCTGAAAATCCATCCATGAGTGATAGCATTTGATGGCCAGCTATTAGATCTACGATCATGTCTATGTTTGGCAAAGGAAAATCATCCTTTGGACATGCTTTATTTAAATCCCAAAAATTAGTACATATTCTGATGGTGTGATCTAGTTTTGAAACAGGCACAATGTTGGATATCCATTCAGCATAATCAATAGATCTGATAAATCCAGCATCTAGTAGTTTCTTCAAATCATTTTTTACCAATAATGCAACATGTGGATGCATCTTTCTTAGTTTCTATTTTACTGGTTTAGTGCCAGCTGGTAAGGATAAGTGATGCATAATGAGATCTGTGTCTAAGCCTGGCATGTCAGAGTATGACCAAGCAAAATTGATGCATCGTTCTTCAAAGAATTTGATAAAATCTAGCTTTTATGTATCTGTCATGGATGCTGCCAGGTGTAGTATTCTTGCTTTCTCTGTTGTGCCAATATCAATAGATTGTGTGGGTTCTATCAACACTGATGATCTTTCATGGTAATGTTGTGGGAGGATGTCAAGCCTTTCATCCTTTGGTGCCTCAATGAGGTTTTCACCATTGGATGCATTCTTTGTTTTTACTATTTTAGGATCAAATACTACCATAGAATGGTTTTCACCATTAAATCCATTTTTTATTTCCATATTTTTGCAACTGAAAGGCTTGGCATCCTCCTGCCTAAAAGCATCATTAAAAGAAGTTTTGTTAGAACAAGTATCAGATTCCTCACAGCAAAGGTAATTAATAATGGTGGAGTCATTGTCAAAAACAGGGAGATTGATGGGGTGTTGGGGTTCCCACTCTATAAGTTCGGGATGTAGATAAGGCAATGAATCATTAGATGGGTTGAGGTTAGCGATTGTGAAAGCTCGGATGGAAATGTCGTCCAGGTTGTTAAGGGTTATGTCGAGGCCTACAAAGGTATTTTCTTCTGCATTATTTATCTCAATCGATGTCCGTTCATCTTCACTTGAGTCATCAAAATTTTGTGTTTCAAAGACAATAGGATTAGAATTTGAGCTTTGACCCTCCTCATGTTTGGGGGTATACTTTTTGATAACATCGATATGAATATCTTCATAGGAAACATCTGATAAGTTGTCCCACTCATATTCATTTGAATCTGTTTCAGAATTATCTCTCAGTTGAAGAATACGCTCCATAGTTTGATTGGTGATTTCTGCTCTTGCTTCTTCTGTGTATCCTAGTCCAATTTTATCTTTATGTTGGAGTGTGAGAAGCTGGATTGGTTCTATTATGCCTTGCTTTCTTAACCCAAGAGGTCCCTGTCCTGAATATCCCATCTTCTCCATAATAGTTTTTCCCTTTCCATATTGATTTGTCTCTATGATATTACTCGTGGAAGTGGAAGCTTCCTCATCCTTATAAAGCCAATTTAGTATGGCATTATCTTCTGATTCTTCATCTAAGTTCCCAGCTTTTACAAATCTTCCATCTAATGTCGTTGTTGTTTGTTCTGATTTTTGGGTATTTGTAGATGGTTGTCCATACATTTGTAAGGAGGGTAACATCTGTGATAGATGGAAAGAGTGTCCAACACCATATTCACTTATTCCTTTGTCACTTATCTGTACTTCATTGGTGAATTGGTGTGAGAGTGAAGCCAATTGTTCTTCAACATTTGAAGGGTTAGATTGTTCTACCCTGATCTCTTGTGATTTTTGTTGTTTTGGAAGCCACTTTGATATGAAACTTTGTTGTTTCTCACCATTAGATGAATCTGATGTGCCAACTTCTCTATTGTGAGGTATCAATGTATCCTGAGATGTTTTCAATGTATGACAAGCTTGAGTGTCGTTATAGTCTGCTGTGATTGTTACCTCCTGTCCATTGACGGGAAATTTTAGGCATTGATGATAGGTGGAAGGTACTGCTTGCATATCATGAATCCAAGGACGTCCCAATAGTATGTTGTATGTCAGTTCTCTATCTAAGACTTGACAAACCACATTTTGGACAATAGGTCCCACTTGAATGGGTAATATGATCAACCCTTTAGAGGACCTTTCTTCTTCATCATATGCTTTGATTGTGATTTTTCTTCTTGTATCAATGGCTTCATCTGAGTATCCTAGTGCACGAATCAACTTTAAGGTACAAATATTTAAACCAGCCCCTCCATCTATCAGGACACGCTTTACACGGTGTTTATGGATGAGGACTTCAATGTGAAGGGCGGAATTATGTGGATGGGTGAGTGATACATCATCATGTTCAGAAAATGAAAGGAAATGAGGTGCAGATAGATGTCCCACCATAGCTTGGAATTGACATACATCCAAATTGTTAGGTACCGTGGTTGATACAAGAGCTTGCTCAAGAACCTCTTTGTGTGATGGGGAGATCTTTAAAAGTTCCAAGATGGATATTTGCGCCGGTATTTTCTGTAATTGATCGATGAGATTATATTGATTAGAGGGAGGATCCACAGATGGGGATGATAATGATGCTCCTTTCAATATAACTTTGGATTGTGCCCTTGTTGTGGCATTAACCGGTTGGTACTCTTGTTTCCCTTTGAGTGTGATTACGTTAATTTGGTTTTCAGATTTGTCCATATGTTGTACCAAATTAGTAGATATAATGTCATTGTTTTGATTGATTTGATTGCATAACTCCTCATCCTCCTTGGTGGCAGAAAAATAAAGGATTGTTGTGTCATAAACATAACCGACATTCTTACCTTTGGTGTTTGCGGAAGAGGATTCTCCCTTCTGATAATTGGGTAGAGGATTTTTGAATGTTGTATGATCTTTGTTTGTTTGGTGCCCCTCTACAAATACTTTCTTTTGATCTATGAGGTCTTGTACTGCATGTTTTAACTGCCAACAATTTTCAGTCATGTGGCCTTTATTCTGATGGTAGTGACAGTAATGCAAGTCATTCCACCATGATGGTTTGATTTCAGGGTCCCAGTTTCTAGCCTCTTGTACTTGAATAAGTTTTTCATCTAAAATTTCTTTGAGGACTGATTCCAATGATTGTCCTAATGGCGTGAATTTTTGTTTATTGGATGGTCGTTGGAAAGATTGGGTTTTTGTTTCTCCACTATTTTGATTATTTCCTTGATCACTACTTTGTTTGACATTAAGATCATTGTTTTGTTTGTTTGTAGTGGTTGGTGTCAAGGTGAATACCAGTTTAGACATGTGTGTATCGATCATGGTATTAGTATTCTTATTCTTTTGCCAAAATCGTGGCTTTTCGTTGTTGTTGTTAGAGGAATTGTTATTGTTTGAACCTTCAATGAAGTGTTTGATTGTTCCTCTTTTGATTAGAGCCTCTTCAATTTTGAGCCCCTTTTCGATAACTTGTTCAAATGTAGATGGACATTGTAAGTCCAATCTGTAATTCATGTCATCCACTAAGTTATCAATGAACATCTCTATCTTCTCCTCTTCAGGAATAGATCTAGGGTATTTAGCAAATAGCCTTCTCCATCGTTGGAGAAAGGAAAGAAACTTTTCACCCTTTGCTTGTTTGGTGTTGTAGAGTTCTTTTAAGGTCACCCCATGTTGGATGTTGAATGAGAAGTGCGTTATGAACCTATTGATCAGTTCTTCAAAAGATTGAATCCCAGTTCCAATTTAGAAAACCACTCCATGCAAGTGTTTCCTAAGCTTCTTGGAAATAATCGTAGTAAGTAAGAGTCCTCGTGTGCGAACTCTATGCTCATGGCTCGAAATTCCCATACATGATCAAATGGATCGGTTCTTCCATTGTATTTATTGTACGTCGGGTATTCACAATACCGTGGAAATGGTATCATGTTAATGCTTGGATTGAATGGGTAAGGGAAAATGTCCTGTAAGGAATATCTTTTTGTTGGCCCTTGTTGGATATTTTGGAACTGCAATTGTAATTGTTGGATTTGTTTTGTCAAAGCATCTATTTGATTTGGATTTTCTATACTAGTTGGGTTAGGTGTGATTGTTTCCTTGAGTTGATTGACACCAAAGTCTTTAGGAAGCTTAGCACCTTTGTCAGCTAATAGTAGAAGATACTTTTCCATATCTTGCTCTAGCATCTTTTCCATAAATTTATGGAAATGAGGGTCTTATTGAACTTTCTCAATTTCTTCTGCAGTTATTTCTTTCTCGTGTGAATTAGTGAGAGGATTAGTGTTACTGTATCATCCCCAAGGTTTTTCTTCAGCCATGGCTACTATTCTTTCATTTTCTTCTTGTTGTTGTCTTTGATATGTTGCTCATGTGAAAATAGGCATACAAATGTTAGAGTTTTACTCTAGACTTTGATCTTGGATTTTTTATTGGATAAGTGTCGAGGTTTTTGATTTAAAATCTGATTTAGTCGTGTCTAGTTTCGTGATGGAAGGATGATAAAAATCCTTGATAGGGAAACTTTGACAGAAAATCTCAGTTTTAGTGATAAGGACACTTTGCAAGATGTTTCAAGATCTAGGCGTAATGGTAAAGTTTTCCTTTTGTATGACTCAAGTGTTTTGAACTATGAAAAAAAAAATGTTTTGGACTGATGAAAACCTTGTTTTTGATATGGGTAAACTGACAAACTGTCTTACTAACTCTCTATTTTTCTGACTTTTCAGAGCGCTAAAACAGAGCTGGTACGTGCTATAACAGAGCAGTGACATGCTAGAACAGAGACCCAAAGTGCTAAAACATACCAGTGACATGCTAAAACAGACCAGCAACACGCTAGAACAGAGCAGTGATGCGCTAGAACAGAGACCCAAAGCGCTAAAACATACCAGTGACGCGCTAAAATAGACCAGCAACGTGCTAGAACAGAAACCTAAAGCGCTAAAACATACCAGTGACACGCTAAAGCAGAGACCCAGAGCGCTAAAACAGAGCTGGTACATGCTATAACAGAGACCAAAAGCGCTAAAATAGAGCTGGGACGTGCTATAACAGAGACCTAAAGCACTAAAACAGATCAAGGATGCGCTATAACAGAACCATAAGACGTTAAGACAGAAAACTATCTTATTCTATGAAACTCACTTGGTCTGGTATCGTATTGTATGGCTGGTTGTGGGATGTATTCTGGATGAATTCTTTGACTGTGATTGTGGTGTTGCCTAAGAGCCCTTCTTTGATAAAATGCTTGTGAATCTAAGGGAGCTACAGCATAGTCGTTTGTATAACCTCTAGAGAAATTGTGATACCTATGAATAAAAGTCCTATGTTGAAGTAGAACTTTCCTGCTTTGATATAAAAATCATTGCTTTCTCAGAAGTTGTTTGTATGAAAGTGTTTTCTTTGGTTTTCTGATTCGTTTGACAAGAGATTTCTTGATAAATTTGGTGGATACCCAATCTCGAATCATTAGGATTTCACGAGTGTTATGATTTTGAAGATTTTTGTGATGATCTTATCTGAATTTAATGAAAGAAAACACAGCAAGCAAGAATAGAATGGTTGACTTTAAAATCCTAGAATCTAAACAGATAGTGTATGTTCTTAAGAATCAAGCATGATTCTTCTTGATTTTCACTGGTTTATAACAGATAAGACACTTCAGATAGACTCACTCCTAGAGACAAAAGGTCATCGTTATATACTCGAACGGCCCACAGCTTAGAATTGCGTCGACTCACACAGCTATGTCACCCCCTAGAGGGCGCCCGTGTTTTTGTCTTTTCCAGGTGCGTACTCAGAGTGACGGAAGTGGATACCAGATCCCCTGAGAAAACAGTCCTTAGCAATTATATGGTGAGTGCTTGAGGGTAGATTCTTCCCCGCCCCTGCACCGCCGAGTATTACAATGTTTAGAAACTGACAAGCGTGCTTCTATTTCTAGGTTCTTAGATAGGGTTTCCGTTCGGAGCGGCAAATGGATAAACTCCCTCGAGAGACCTCCCAATCTTTAGAAAAAAGATTTTGGGGATGGTTATCCTGCACACTTCCATTGAAAGAGGGTTTCCCCAAATTCACATAAATTTTTAAGTGGGTTGGAATACCATGGCTTTTGGCTATCCCCACTCAGGTCGTTCCCGTAGGGTGAGTACTTTTTCCCACTATGGCAGGCCTGTCTAAAGGTTTTAAAAAGCTTTAAAAATGCATAAAGAAAAGTGAGTATGGTATTTTGATGCACCCAGTAAAGGGGAGAGCATAAACCTATCACCCAATCATAGCAAAGAAGTTGTTCTTTTTAAAACCCAAAAGACAAATTAGTTAATCTATATGGAGATATTGCTCCATAACAGCATAATGTTCAATTTTAATCCCACAAAAAAATGTGAAGTTTCTATCCTAGGATTGATCAATTTTTATCCATTTCTATCCTAGGATTGATAAATTTTATCCATTTCTATCCTAGGATTGGTAAATTTTAATCAAAAAAGTAGACAAAACAAAATCTAGCCGCGGATGCATCGGATCCAAATTAAAAAAATGATTTTAAGGACAGTGACATGGCGCACTACAACATAAACCCAGCGCGCTGAAACAGTGACATGGCGTGCTGCAACAGAAACCTGGCGTGCTGAAACAGACCACCGACGTGCTATGAAATCCAACTGGTGCACTACAAAAAGTCACGGTTCTGTGAAAACTATCACGCCGATACCTGTAGGACACTTTTTTCAAAAATAAAGCAGAATATGGGATTATGCCCCACGGTGGGCGCCAATTTGTAAGTGGTAGAATGGGGAAAACAAACTAAACATGCTTCTACACCTCTAAATAGGACATTGCATCTAAGATTTAAGTAATTTAGTCTAATTTAAACTAGAAATCTTTAGAAATTTATCCTATTGCTTTCTAACTCTAAAGAACTCTCTAATCTACTTTGCTCTCAGATTTGGAAGCTAATTAGACTATTGAAATGACACTTACAGAATGAGAATTAAGCTATTTTATTCCTATATGATTTAAATGTGCAACTAAAATGATTCTACAACAAAGCTTCTAAGAAAGAAACTACTGTAGACTGCCATGATTAAAATGATTTAAGATTTTGGATGTATGTTGAGTGAATGTCGAATGCTTGAATGCTGGATAAATGTTGGATGCTTGGAAAACCTGCAAAGTAAGATTGCATAAATTGGGATCCACTTCCTGTAGCCAGAGAGCTGTATTTATAGCTTTCACGGCAGCACATTTGCACAGGGATACGGGATAAGAGGCTGGGATTCAATCTGGAGAATTGAAGGGCATGGGATGAGAAGATGGAGCTGATCATGGAGGATTGTTTCTCCCCATGAAAACACCAGGCAAGATGTGAGGGAAGATTGGAGGAAGGAGATTGAAAGGACTTCCTGCAGGTTTGTCCCCGAAGCTCTTCCTGTGAATGAGAGTTGCATTAATTAGATTTTTAAAAATCTAATTTTATTGGTGAGTGAATAGTGTAAATGATTTATGCATTAATTTAAATAATTTAAATTTATTTAAATTTAGCAAAAGGGAATAAATAATTTAATAAATCAAACTATAGAGTTTGTTTATTAAATTAAAACAAAAGGAAAATGATAATTAAATAAAAGATTTTAGATATCTTTATTTAATTAAGAAGAAATGTGATGAGATAATTAAATAACACAATTTATTTAAGTTTGTGTATTTAATTTGTGATAGAAATATAAAAGAAGTGATAATAATAATAATTAAATAAAACCAAGTTTTTAATTTCGTTTATTTAATTAAGAGAGAAATAATATAATGAAAATGATAATAATTAAATAAAACAAAGTTTTTAATTTTGTTTATTTAATTAGGAGAAAAAAAATAGAAGAATTAATAATGAACTTAATATAAATAAATATTTCTATTTATTTACTAAGTAGATGAATTTAAGATTAATTAATCAAATAAGTCGTATTTAATTAATTAGATTCTCCACACCATTTTTAGGTGTCTACAGTCATTTTTTATGTTTTTTTAATTTTCAATTTTAGTATTTTAGAAACATGTCTACATTTTTTTTAAATCATTCTAATTTAATAATAATAGTTTTTTAAGATTAATAAGATAATTCATTACATTTAAATATTTTTATAAATATTAATATGAAAATTTAATTAAACATTTTTAATTTATTATTATTTATTTAATTAATAATATTATATTTAATAAAAAATTAATTAAACTTAATGCTTTTTATTTTCTATGAATACTATTATAGTTTAATAGTATTCATAACATTTAAATAATAATTAATTAACATTAAATAAAATGTATTTAATTAATAATAATCTATATCTATTTAAAATCTATATAATTTAAATAATATTAGAAATATATATCTATTTAAAATATTATAATTTAAATATTAATATGAAAATTTAATTAAACATCTATTTAATCTATTATTAATTAGGGTTTAGGGTTTAGGGTTTAGTTTTTTTAATATTAGTAAGATAATATATTTTTTGTGATTAGTTTTATATTTTTTGATTTTCAATTTTAGTATTTTACATGTCTACAATTTTTTAAATCATTCTAATTTAAGAGTAATAATTTTTTTAATATTAATAAGATACTTTATTATAGTTAAATATTATTATAAATATTAATATGAAAATTTAATCAAAATTTTATTTAATCTATTATTATTTAATTAATTAATAATATTATATTTAATGAAAATTTAATTAAACTTAATGCTTTTTATTTTCTATTAATACTATTATAATTTAATAGTATTCATATAATTTAAATAATAATTAATTAATAATATTATTAATTTTATTTAATTAATAATATTACTTAGTTAATCTTTTTTAATTTAAAAAAAATAAAAAGTATTATAATATTAAATTAATACTGTATCAATATTAAATAGTATTAATTCTTTAAAAATAGTTGGTTTGTATTAGTATTAATCTAATATTGATTTGAGTTTTAGAAAATTATTAATATTCTAATATAATGTTCATCATTTAATAATAATATTATATTATATTAATATTAGTATATTATATTAGTATTATATTAGAAAATCATTCAAATGATTTGTTTTTTAGAAAATCATTAATATTCTAATATAATATTCATGATTTAATAATAATACTATATAATAGTATTAAATTTTTAAGAAATAGTTCTTTTTTAAATTTTTCTAAGATTTTGTCTTGTTTGTTTTTTTTTGTGACAAATGTGTTGACCTTCAATAGGGGTCATGCTTCCATTGAAGTGTTACACCTCTGGTGTAAGGATGTGTTGATCTCTTATAGGGGTCGTGCTTCCATTCTAGGATTACACCTCTCGACGTAATAAATGGAATTATAGTTGTTAGATTTAATCTTGGTCTTGAGTTTATTTCTTTCTTGTCATAGGTGTATTTAACACAATTGAAATTGAGTTTAATTTTCTAAATAAATATTTATTGACTATTGATGAGAAAATGATTTAATTACTTGAATAAATTTGAATATTGCAAAATAAAAATATAATAATTTTAACTTTTCATTGATTATTATATTATATCAATTATATATTGACTGAATTTAATATATACTATTATTATAAATAATACTAAAGTAAAAGAACCAACAAAATTAAATAAATAAAATTAAAAACCTTTGATTAATTTGATAGTACGAAAATTAATAATCATTTAAATAAGTTATTACATTCATAGTTCAAAAATGATGAACATATGAGAGTCATATTCCTATATTCCCAATATGAAGGAGGCTATAACATTCATAATTAAACCAATGATGAATGTGAGACTCAAATGGAATGGCCAACATACCAATAGTTTTTTTAATTTTGGGCGAATAATATATTATTTGGCCAATGAACATGACTATCACCTCTGTTATCCATACTAAATAACAAACAAGCATGTCAAAAGAATCTATCCAAAATATAGAAATTAAACTAAGAAGCAATAACCATATATAATACCCATCACCTCTATAGATTTTTTCTTTTGGCTGGAAGTATCTCCTTTCGCGAATAAACATTCCAAACAACAGCATCAAAACTACCACCCTGAAAGAAAATATGCCTGCCTATAGTAGGTATGGCCGAAAGAAAATATGCCTGCCTACAGTAGGTATGGCCTGGGAGACGAGCAACATTAAAACTACCACCCCGAAAGAAAATATGTATGCCCTACAATAGGTATGGCTTGGGAGACAAGAACCAAGAAAGGCCAAAAGTAGTACTCATCTTCTCTAAAGGTGTATATCTTGGAACGAACAATCACAATTCTTATGCATACTATAACAATGCTCACCATAACCAAAATAATAATTGCTACAAATGAATTTTGTATGGTCTGTTGCCACTATGATATAGATGATTGCCCCAATGCCAATAACTAACGAGGGAGCAAACCCGAGACACAGAAATAATGCACACAACTAGCAAACTTTATTATTATTCAATAATGAAAAATCTTACATGCAGAGGATCCCAAATCCTCGAGCTCTGCCATACATGCAAGCTACAGAATTCTTAGTAAGAAAATTATAGAATTACAGAAATTACCCAGATCCCCCTTTCGTAGCATGCGAACTTCTTTTCCCAAAAAGTTACTCAAAAATCAGAAACAAGCCCATAAATAGACCCATTTCAGTTTGGAACCAAAAACAACCTTCGAGATAAGATTTTTTGGCGGTTTGGCGCCAAAATTACAATTTGAAATTCAAGTTTAAATTCACAGTCGAAAATTAACACATTTCTAAAATATACACCAACTTCCGGCAGCCATAACTTTTAATCTGACCGTTGGATCTTCAACGATAATACCTTTTTGGAAAGCTCTCGAAAAGAAAATTTTCCACAAAATAGGCTTTTGGTAGACTACTTTGGCGTTATCGCAAATTTTCAAGCCCATCTGGGATCGTTTAGTGCCTCAAACTGAGCTCGGAAGGTTTTTCAGGGCAAAAAGCAGAAACTGGAACTTGAATAACTTTCAAGTCATGAATGATCTTGACCTGATTCTTTCACCAAACTGTGTATTTTTCCATCCTAAAACTTCCCATAAATTTCTGTCTTCCCACGACTTCAAATTCAAACCTGCTAAAAATAGCTATTGAGCAGAAAACAGAAAAAGCAGAAAAGCAGTTCTGAAACTTGGAAACTCTTATTCGACGAAAAGGGTATCTAGAAATACAAAAACATCTACAAAAAGAAAACAACATGAACAAAAATGAAAATCATCTTTTTGGGTGATGCAAGATTGCCCTCACACCACTAGATGCTCCTGCATCAATAACAGAGATATTAATGCTATCCATAATCCAATGAGAGAGGTGTTGAGAAGAAGGGAATCTTCTTTTTTACCATAAAATGCATACATTAGCAGAGTTGCTGACAAAATTGAGCTACAAAATGCTAATGTGATTCAAATAACTGTAATTTGAAAGAAAACAACATATTGGTGGTATTTTTTTTCTTTGCCTTCCTTTGGTAGAGTGAAAGCTGCTGCAAATGCTACTGTTGCAATCAATGCTACATTCATTGACATAATTTGGGCTTTCCACGTTGAAAATGACATTCACTCACATAATTTAGGCTTTCCACGTTGAAAATGACTAGTTAGGTGTTTTATTGTGTCACCCTTGGACTTCTTTGTGCACCATTTATTTCTAGTAACCATTTAATCTACACAAAAAACACATGCATATTTTAAATCAAAAGCAATTGATCAACATTCAAATTTTCTATAAAGATTGGAAAGACTATAAAACTAGCTTCAAAGGTGGATTATTTTATGTTTCAATGAAAGTAAATGCTTGGAATTTGATATTTCATATGAATTTATTTTAAAGGAAATTACTATTTATAATATCTATATTAAATGGTGACAAGATATGAATTTTTGTAATTAAATTAAATTTAAATCTGGAAATTTCATGTAAATTAGATTTAATCTTGGTCTTGAGTTTATTTCTTTCTTGTCATAGTTGTAACTAACACAATTGAAATTGAATTTAATCTTTTAAATAAATATTTATTGACTATTGATGAGAAAATGATTTAATTACTCAAATAAATTTGAATATTGCAAAATAAAATTATAATAATTTTAACTTTTCATTGATTAATATAATATATTAATTAATATATTAACTGAATTTAATCTATAATATTATTATAAATAATACTAAAGTAAAAGAACCAACAAAATTAAATAAATAAAATTAAAAACCTTTGATTTATTTGATAGTATGAAAATTAATAATCATTTAAATAAGTTATTACATTCATAGTTCAAAAAATGATGAACATATGAGAGTCATATTCCTATATTCCCAATTTGAAGGAGGCTATAACATCCATAATTAAACCGGTGATGAATGTGAGACCCAAATGGAATGGCCAACATACCAGTAGTTTTTTGTTTTGGGTGAATAATATATTCTTTGGCCAATGAACATGGCTATCGCCTCTGTTATCCATACTAAATAACAAACAAGCATGTCAACAAAATCTATCCAAAATATAGAAATTAAACTAAGAAGCAATAACCATATATAATACCCATCACCTCTATAGATTTTTTCTTTTGGCTGGAAGTATCTCCTTTTGCGAATAAACATTCCAAACAACAACATCAAAACTGCCACCCCGAAAGAAAATATGCATGCCCTACAGTAGGTATG
This sequence comes from Sequoia sempervirens, assembly GCA_007258455.2. Taxonomy (NCBI): domain Eukaryota; kingdom Viridiplantae; phylum Streptophyta; class Pinopsida; order Cupressales; family Cupressaceae; genus Sequoia; species Sequoia sempervirens. The sequence goes on from VDFB02043167.1 coordinate 17,889, forward strand.
GCCTGGGAGACAAGAACTAGGAAAGGCCAAAAGTAGTACTCATCTTCTTTAAAGGTTTATATCTTGGAACGAACCATCATAATTCTTATGCATACTATAACAATGCTTACCATAACCAAAATAATAATTGCTACAACTAAATGGTCTGGTGCCACTATGATATAGATACTTGCCCCAAATGGCAATAACAGAGATATTAATGCTATCCATAATCCAACGAGAGAGGTGTTGGGAAGAAGGGAATCTTCTTTTTTACCATAAAATGCATACATTAGTAAAGTTGCTGACGAAATTGAGCTACAAAATGTTAATGTAATGCAAATAATTGTAATTTGAAAGAAAACAACATATTGGTATTGTTTTTCTTCTTTGTCTTCCTTTGGTAGAGCAAATGCTATTATTGCAACCAACACTGCATTCATTGACATAATTTGGACTTTCCACGTTGAAAATAGTAAATTTAGGAAAGCTCTTTCATACTTAACTTTCTAAATTTTAGAAACTTATTTTTTGTGTAGTAATTTAATATTTTTTAATATCTTATTCTTATACATAATAATCTTTTTTATTGGAAAAGATTATTAAATAAATCTATATAAAAAACATCAAATGATATCTCATTTTAAAAATATCTTGAATATTTTTTAATTTTAAGTATATTAATTTAGAAACTTACTTTTACATGAAATGGTAAATTTATAATTATTTCTTTTATATTTATTTTTCTAAATTTTAGAAACTCTAAATATTTCACTTATTATAATTTTGATTTTTTTATAATATTAGAAATTAACTATTTCACTTTTTATAATTTTAGAAATTATAGCTATTTCACTTATTATAATTTTCTTTTATATCAACTATGATTTTGATTTTTTATAATATCATAAATAATATTCTATTCCTTAGTTACATTTATGAGTTATAATTAAAATGAATGTAAATCATGCTTGCAAATATTAAAGAAAGTATTTTTAATTATTGACTAATACAATGTCAACATAACTTTATAGTTGCAATATAAATGTTCTAATTCCAATATAATTTTATATGCTATAATGCTGGTGTGCTAAAAAAAATTATCATATATAATTCTAAAATATTAAACTCTTACAAACAGGGAATTTGGAGACGCATTAACTGTTGGACAAAATGTATGTATTATATTTTTTTAATTTTAGAAAATAATATATTGTATTATCTATCTATATATATATATATATATATATATATATATATATATATATATATTATAATATTTATTATATTATTATCTAATATAGTATATTATTATAAATATAGTATATTATTTATTATTTATTATTTTTAGAAAAGATTTTTTAAGAGATTTTTTTTTAAGATTTCTTAATTATTATAATATATAATATGTATTATAATATAATATATTATATCTTTTTTTAATTTTCAAAAAAGAATTTAAGATTCTTAGCTTTTAGAATTTTTTTTTGTGATGGATGTGCTGACCTCCATAGCATGACCCCTATAGGAGGTCAGCACATCCGTCACAAAAAAAAAGAGTTAGGAAAATTTTTAAAATAACTATTTCTAAAAAAAAAATAGTAATATAATATTATATAGTATTATTATTAAATCATGAATATTATATTAGAATATAATAAATTATACAGTATTATTATTAAATAATGAGTATTATATTAGAATATTATTTTTTTATGAAAACCAAATCAAATGATTTTCTAATATAATACTAATATTAATATAATATAAATGATAAACATTATATTAGAATATTAATGATTTTCTAAAGCTCAAATCAATATTAGATTCATACTAATAAAAATGACTATTTCTTAAAGAATTAATACTATTTAATATTGATATAGTATTAGTATAATATTATCATATTATTAGTTTTTTTAAAAATTTAAAAAATTAATTAAATAATATTATTAATTAAGTAGATTTAATAGTATTATTAATTAAATACATTTTTCTAATGTTAATTAATCATTATTTAATCAAAAATAAATAGAAACATAAAGCTCACAACAACAAAAAATAGTACCTTAATAATATTAAAAAAAACTAAACCCTAAACCCTAAATCCTAATTAATAATAGATTAAATAGATGTTTAATTAAATTTTCATATTAATATTTAAATTATAAGATTTTAAATAGATATATATTTCTATAAAATATTTAAAATCATAAAGCAATAGTCTTAAAATTAGAAGAAAAAAAAACTATTACTATTAAATTAGAAAAATATGTAGACATTTTCTAAAAAACTAAAATCAAAAATCAAAAAACAAAAATTAGAATTATAGTTGTTAGATTTAATCTTGGTCTTGAGTTTATTTCTTTCTTGTCATAGTTGTAACTAACACAATTGAAATTGAGTTTAATTTTTTAAATAAATATTTATTGACAATTGATGAGAAAATGATTTAATTACTCGAATAAATTTGAATATTGCAAAATAAAATTATAATAATTTTAACTTTTCATTGATTAATTTATTATATCAATTATATATTAACTAAACTTAATATATAATATTATTATAAATAATACTAAAGTAAAAGAACCAACAAAATTAAATAAATAAAATTAAAAATATTTGATTCATTTGATAGTACAAAAATTAATAATCATTGAAATAAGTTATTACATTCATAGTTCAAAAATGATGAACATATGAGAGTCATATTCCTATATTCCCAATATGAAGGAGACTATAACATTCATAATTAAACCAATGATGAATGTGAGACCCAAATGGAATGGCCAACATACCCGTAGTTTTTTGTTTTGGGTGAATAATATATTCTTTGGCCAATGAATAGGACTATCGCCCCTATTATCCATACTAAATAACAAACAAGCATGTCAACAAAATATATCCAAAATATAGAAATTAAACTAAGAAGCAATAATCATATATAATACCCATCACCTCTATAAAAAAATTTCAATTGGCTGGAAGTATCTCCTTCCATGAATAAACATTCCAAACAACAACATCAAAACTACCACCCCAAAAGAAAATATGCATGCCCTATAGTAGGTATGGCTTGGGAGACAAGAACCAGGAAAGGCCAAAAGTAGTACTCATCTTCTCTAAAGGTATATATCTTGGATTGAACGATCACAATTCTTATGCATACTATAATAATTCTCACCATAACCAAAATAATAATTGCTACAACTAAATGGTCTAGTGCCACTACGATATAGATGTTGTTAATTTATGTAGCTTGGACAGGTGTCTCCATTGTCTAGAAGTGTCATTTAATTATTTAATTATTTTCTAGAAACCTCCAGAAAAGGGCTGAGTTGTCTAGATAATTATGTAATTAAATAAATTGATTCTCCTAGAGACTTCTAGAATCCAGTTAGTTAGGGTTTTAGAGTCTATTTAATCTTAGCCATTGATTGAGATTAAATCATGGCCATTGGTTTTCCAATGAGAAAAGTATAAAGGGGATCAATGGGCAATTGGAGAACACAACAACAACGAGTAGACTTGCAGTGATAGCAAGTAGAGCTACTTGAGAAAGACTTGCAGTGTTAGCAAGTAGTAGAATTGCAGTGAGAGCAAATAGTCTTGCAGTGTTAGCAAGGGCGCAGTGATAGCGTTGGGGATAGCAGCTGTGGAATTTCAGCGGGAGAAATTGAGGGAAGAATTTCCGGAGAAGATTATTGCCGGAGCTCTGCCAGTAAGAGGCAAGCAGTTTTTGTATTCCTTAATTTGCTGAAGTTTAATATAATTCCTCATCTGCAGTAGTGGTTTTCCCTTCGGGGTTTTTCCGCGGACAATTTGTCCAAAAATATTGTGTTCATTATTGTGAATGTTTTCTTCTCTATTCTTGTGAGTTTTTATTGGTGAAGTTGCAGTTGTGTTATTTTTCGATATTTGCTGAGAATTAATTTTGAGTCAAAATAATCTATGTATTAGATAGGAGATTAATAATGATAGCGCAATAGAATTTTCACATGGTATCAGAGCTGATCTGAGGGCAGATAAGGCTTAACAAAGGAAGGAAAGATCCTGCCTCTTCAGAATTATTTGTTTTCTTTTATCTTTTGAGATGGCCTCAGCAGGTTTAAGAGATCAGGACAGATTGGATGGAGCCTCAAATTTTGGTGTCTGGAAAGCCAGAATTTCTTTGTTGTTGGAAGAGAATGGGATCAAGGAATATGTGACTAGTGTTGTACCTGTACCTACAGATCCAGCACAGCTCTTAGCATATAAGAAGGAAGATGCCAAGGCGAGGAGGATGATTCTTGATGGTGTCAAGGATCATATTGTTTCACATGTCGCAGAGTTAGATACAGCGAAGAAGATGTGGGATGCCATTCTGAATCTGTACCAGAATGCTACCACTAACCGGAAGCTGATTCTCAGAGAAAAGTTGAGGACTACTCGGATGAACAAGGGAGAGGACATGACAAGTTACCTCACCAGACTCAGACTTGTCAAGGATGAGTTGGCTGCTGTTGGAGATAATCTAGGTGATGACGAGCTAGTGCGGATAGCCCTAAATGGGTTTACTAAGCAGTGGGATGTCTTTGTTCAAGTTATTAATGGACGAGACACCTTGCCAAGTTGGGATCGACTTTGGAGTGACTTAACTCAAGAGGAGCTTAGACTAAGTCTTGTCAGTAGGACCAGTAGCAAGAGTCAGCAAAGTGAGGCAGAACAGGAGAACGTTGCCCTTGCAGGAAAAGGGAAAGCAAAGAAGGGGTCTAGTAAAGGATCAAATCCACAAGGTGAGAAGAAGAAGAAGGACCTATCTAAAGTCAAGTGCTATGGCTGTCACGAGTTTGGCCACTATGTCAGCGATTGCCCGCAAAGGAAGAAAGGCAAGAAGCAGACAGCAGCTTCAGCAAGTGCAGATGAGCTCTCTAGGAGAATGGAGGATGAGTTCGCTCTCATAGCTTGTATGGCTAGCTCAACCTCACAGGGTGTTTGGTATATAGATAGTGGGGCGTCATTTCATATGACAGGAGTTAGAGAGTACTTCTCCAGCTATAAGGAGGAGGACATCAGAATGCAGATTTCTATGGGGAACATGTCCAAGCTCAATCCAGTTGGGAAAGTGACTGTTCTATTTCAGAGGGAGAATGGTAAGCGGATTCCCATTCATGATGTGTTGCATGTGCTAGGCTTAGGTATGAATTTGATTTCCATATCTGTCCTTCAGGATAAAGGTTACAATGTACTCTTTAGAGGGGCAAGTGTGTTAATTAAGCACAAGGATTGGAAATCACCCATAGCTATTGGAGTTAGGAGCGGCCGGCTTTATAGGTTGCGGTTTGATACTCATAAGGCACTGATGAGCAGGTAATTCTAGAGATCAAGGAGAGCTATGGCATAGAGATGGAGCCATATACATCATGGAGCACTTAAATTGTAGGTGAGGCGGTGACAGGTGTTCTGAGGTGAGCAGGCATGATGATGTATGTAGGGATGTGTGTTGGGGAAGTTTGGCAACTTTTTCCCAGGAGTGACACTAAGGGTGTTCTTGATCTGAGTACATTAGGACATATATGTGGACCAATGTCGTGAGGCCCTCGAGGAAGGGATATGAGTGCTTTGTTACTTTTATTGATGATTTCTCTAGGAAGACCTGTATATACTTCTTGAAGACTAAGGATGAGGTCTTTGATATTTTCCAAGAGTTCAAAGCTCTTGTAGAGAATTTAATAGGTAGGAAGATAAAGGTTCTTTGGTCAAAAAATGGAGGCGAGTACAAAGAGAAAATATTTGAGGGGTTCTATACAAGGAAAGGAATCAAGAGAGAGTGGATTGTTCCTTACAACCCGCAATAGAATGGGGTTGCTGAGAGGAAAAGAATCGGTCTATATCGAGGCGGCAAAGAGGCTATCTTTGTATGACCGGACCGCACGTTAGCTATGGGTAGAGCATCACCCGGTCTGGCCCGGTGTACATACAAAACAGGGTTCCACATAAGGTATTGGGCAAGATGACACCAGAGGAGGCGTTCTCAGGGAAGAAGCCAGATGTCAGCCACTTCAGGATATTTGGGAGTTTGGCGTATTGTCACATTCCAGGTGCGACATGTTCCAAGTTAGATCAAACTGCAGAGAGGGGGTACTTTGTGGGGTACAGTAAAACCTCAAAGGCATATCGGATATTTATTCCAGGGACCAAGAGGACTATAGTTAGGCATGATGTCAAGTTCATGGAGGACAAGGCATTCAGGAGGTCCAGAGATTTGCCAGCAGATGATCAGAGTGAGCAGTTAGTGGAAGCTCCAAGGATCGTTCAACCAGATCAAGGACAGCGAAGCTCGAGTACAGTTACTAGTACATGCACAAGCTCAGGTGCTGAGAATTCGCAGAGTATGGAGCAGCAGATGCAGCAGATCCAAGAGATGCATCAGGGTGATATGGAGGTTGATACTTCATCCTCTACAGTTGGTAGCAAGAACTAGCAGTCACAAAGTAATACTCAGGAGTTTGTGGGAGCTCCTAGGATGAGTAGTAGACAGCGGAGACAACCAGCCAGGTATGATGACTATATGGCATTAGTTAGTCAGTTGGTAGATAGTGAACCTTCTAGCTATCAGGAGGCTGCACAGCAACAAGTGTGGCAAGATGCAATGGTTGAGGAGTATACCTCAATAGTGCAGAACAATGTGTGGGAGGTTGTGCCTAGACCAACAGATAGGGCAGTAGTTGGATCACTTGTGGCTGGATCCTATAAAGATCAAAGCTTATGGGAGTAGAGATGGTATGTCGAGAAATACAAGGCAAGGTTTGTGGCCAAGGGGTTCTCGCAGAAGGAGGGAATTGACTATGAGGAGATATTTGCTCCAGTGGCCAGGTATACTTCTATACGAGTCGTGATCTCTCTTGCAGCACAAATGGGATGGCAGATCCATCAGATGGATGTCAAGACGGCGTTTCTTAATGGTGAATTGAAAGAGGAGGTATACATAGAACAACCAGAGGGCTTTGTGGCACACAGCAGTGAAACCCACGTGTGCAGATTGAAGAGCGCTTTGTACGGACTCAAGCAGGCTCCCAGGGCGTGGTATGAGCGCATTGATAGATACTTGCAGGGAATGGGCTTCGTGAAGAGTGAAGCGGATGCTAACCTCTACTACTTGGTGGTTGGGGGTGAGGTTCTCATTCTTGTTCTTTATGTGGGCGACTTGTTTTTAACAGGTTCACTAGGGCTCATAGAGGAAAGCAAGAGGGACCTTTACAGCGAGTTGAGATGAAGGATTTGGGGCTTATCTACTTTCTAAGAGCATGGAGTATGGCGAGGCGGATGGAGATTTCCTTGGACAAAGGGAAATGCTGCACATGAAATCTTGGAGGTTCGAGATGGAGGATTGCAGAGCCATTCTACTCCTATGATCACAAATTGGAAGAAGGTAGACTCATCTAGAGAAAAGGATGTAGACCCCACCTTATACAGACAGTTGATTGGGTCTCTCATGTATTTGGTCAACACCAGGCCAGATATATCCTTTGCAGTAAACTCTCTTAGTCAGTTCATGGTGGAGCCGAAGAGAGTGCATTGGACAGCGGCAAAGCATGTGTTGCGATATTTGCGTGGTACAATCGAGTATGGAATCAAATATACTCGAGGTGATGGTATCGGGTTGATAGGCTAT
>VDFB02043168.1:0-29232 GCA_007258455.2 Sequoia sempervirens
AATTCACCGCCATGGAAAATTCATGGACGAAAAATTTACCACCAAGTAAAATTCATTGCCAATAATTCACTAATATATTTCAAAATCTTGGTGAATTGCTAGTGGTGAATTTTACTTGGTGGTGAATTTTTCGTCAATGAATTTTCCATGGCTTGCTCACGACTTAATAAATGCATTAATATTTGAACTAGAATAAAACATGATTTAGATTGATCTCAAGTCCCATAAATTTGATGTTGATTACCATGTCATATTCATAATTGATAAGGTTTGCATAGAACTAATCTAACAAAAAATGTATTTAAATATCTATTTGCCTCTACCCTTTAGACATGTAAATTTTTCAATGTCGTGTCTAGAGACACTATTGAGGAGGTTGTTGATTTGATAGATGAATTGATTTTCCTAAGTCAAAAACCTGGAAGAATAAATTAATAAAAATGAGAAATATTGAAGACAACATTTATAGACATAGAGCAAGTCTATATACTAGTGATGAAGATTTGATTCTTGTAGTGTTCTTAAATTAGAAAATAAATTCTTTAGTAGTTCTACAATTCCATCTTGATTCCTCCACATGTTTTTATTCACTATAAATGTCTTTAAATACTATGATATAGCAACTGTCACACAAACAAATTGGCTCATAAAAACTAATAGAAAAAGGTGAAGAAGTTTAAAATTGAAGTTAAAGTCTTGAAATTTGGGGATCATTCTCACATCCTTTTAGATTGACCTTGATCCATCTCAAGTCATATAAAAATGACCTCCAAAAATAAAATAGTAATATTAAAGTAAAAATCAATACCATCTAAATTAAAATAATAAATAAAAATTAAACCATAAATCAATTCTAATAGAAAAACCATACTACTTGTCAATATATTAATATATTTAAACATTCACATCAAATTTTGAAAAATCTACAAATATATTAAATGAAAATATATCTGATCCACATCATATAAAAATATTATTCCAATAAAAAAAAAAAAAAAAATTAACACAAAGACCAATAAAAACAAGATTTATTAAAAATAAAGTAAAATTGGGGTTGGCGAGCTGCTTACTGTTCTCTACACAAAAATACTCTTTTCCCGCCCTTTATGGTGATATTATTTCAACACAACTAAATTATTATATATTTTGATATTATTAAATTAGTTTCATGATTAAAATTGAGGTTCAACTTCCTATGTTGATTTATGTTCCATAAATTTTTAATACTTTTTGCCGACCAACAATAGAAACCATTTTTAATTCCTATGAATCTTCTTTTTCTCTACTTTTAAGAAAGATAAAAGATCTCCATAAGAGTATTTTATTTTGGAGTAGTTGACGAAAGGAAGCAATTACAAATTGACAAGAATTCCAGGGTAAGTAATTATAAAATAAAAATATCAAAAACTTTGGCCGGTCAATAACCAGGAAAAAGTAATATTTCTTTGTACTGGTTTGACATAAAGTATGGACACAGCTTTGTCATCAAAGATCAGGAATAATGTTTTCTAAACAAACAAGATAAAACAAAAATGCAAGCACGTATCTTCGTAACAAAGAAACTTCTAAAGTAATTTTTTGGAAAAGTGCATCCCAAAAGCACAGTGAAATTCTTTGAATATATTAAACTGGCCCAAAAGTTTTACTGTAGGCACAATCAAAGGAAGATACTTGTTTACTGTAAAATCTTTGACTTATGAAAATGGAGAGCACTTCAAAGCAGCCCTTTGAAGAATACTTGTTTACTGTAAAGTAGAGAAAGTATGGCGGGTGGTCCAGTAAACAGGGCCATGTGGATTCTTTTCATTTATAAAGTATTAAGCACATGTAAGCCATTTAAGCCATTTAAGTTTTAGAATAGTGAATAGTGTAAGGTAACATTTTTTAAGTTTTGCATGAAATTTGTTTTCATTTTATTCAATTAAAATTGATTATTTTATTTTCATATATTATATTTTTATTAATGCATAATTTTTTTAATTAAAAGAAGGGTAAAAATTTATTCAATTCAAAAAAGAGCAATACAAAGTTAGGGCATTACACATTCCTATCAATCTCTATTAATTGGTCTAATTTTTGTGACAAATTTGGGGGTAATTGACCCCTTTCCACAATATTCCAATTTTACAAATGATCAAAATCCCATTTAGCCAAACAATCCGCAACCCCATTCCATTCACGCAGAACATTATAGAAAGAAATAGAATCCAAGGAAGCACACAGATTAAGAATCTATTTAATTATAACAGTCAAATGCCGACTAACATCCTCTTAATTGCTGCTTCCTTGGCAAAGTCATAACCACCTGAGAATCAAATTCACAAATGATTTGTCTCCACCTGAGAGCACAACTACACTCCACAACACCAAATTACAAGAGTCTCCATTACATTGTTAGTGTACCAGCCCTTATGAATAGAAAAGATAAACTCAACAACCCCAAAACTAGTCTGCTCAACACCTCTAATACTAGCATGACCAGGATTTCCACGCGAAGAACTATCTGTGTTGATTTTCAACACACCTTGAGGAGGAGGACACCAACGCCTCTACCTATTTATTTTCCGAAGGGGATGATGACATCTATTTCTCATGATCTAACCAACACTCTAAGTAGCCCCCCACTAAAGAGGAAGATTGAGACGAGTACAAAAGGTAGCCTCTCCTAGATACACACCCTCAACTAAGTCACACTTAGCTGCAATAGTTTCACCCACAAAATGAAGAATCCTCCACCATAGATGTTGGACAACCAACTTCACATCTTGAGAAATCCTATGATTCCTTTCTAGCCAGATAATAAAAGTCGGTCCTAGAGCCCAAGTAACTTAAAGAAAAGAGGTCTTAATAGGGGCTTCCCCCACCGGGAAAACAACTCCACCAAAGAAGAGACATGCCAACAAGCTTGGTTCCACACAACCCCCTAAAGGTGTGAAAGCCTCCTAGAAAAGGGACACTAAAATAAGAGATGAGAGACAATGTCTTCACTTTTATAACACAAAACACACATTGAGGGCCTCTGGAAGCCTCTCTTGCACAAGTTTTCCCAAGTAAGACAACTATTCTGGACCACTAGCCATAGAAAAAAATTGCACTTGGGCCAAGAAAATTTATTCCAAACTTGCATCCACCAAAATTTATTCTGAACCTCAATGTCCCCAAACACCTGCCTAAACAACTCCCCATAACTAGCTGAAACCAAGTACTTACTGTATAAATCACTGTTACTCGAAGTTGGGACATCTTACCTCACCAAGGAATTGCATTCCCGTGAAGCAAGAATCTAAGCTAACTCTTACCTATCCCCCTTTAACCCTCCTGATGGCCAATTTGAGGAGTGCTTCCATCTATGGCTAACTTCTAGTACAATATTATGAATAGACTTATAATGCTCAACTGTGTTCCAACCTGCAACAATAAAATGGTCACAAAAAGATTGGAGGTGAGGGTAAGAAGAGAGAATATGAGGATGACCATCCCAAGAATCCCACCAAAGAAGAGCCTAAGAACCTATATGACATCCAAATAAACCCCTTCTTGACCAACTGAGCCCCCAATTTGAGGATATTCTAAATCATAGATCCCCTTCCTTCTACAAGAAAGTGAGGAACATCAAAAGTGTTAACATCCTTAAGATACTTGTAGGTAAGAATAGAGGCCCAAAGCTGATGAACACCATCAAAAGTGTTAACACTAGAATGCAAACCAAGGGCCCCCTTTTTTTGAGGCCTGCACACCATATCCCACTTAACAAGACTCCACTTAGCCGACTGCAAATTACCACTCCAAAGAAATTATCATCATAAAGCATCAAATTCCCTTAGGAAACAAAAAGGAGTCATCTAAACAAAACAACTGTAAATAGGGAGAGCATGGGTAATAGACTTCAAAAGAGTCACTCTTGCAGTAGTAGAAAACCAATGGTGAGTCCAATGATTGAACTTTACTATGCAATTTATCAAGCAAGTTTTTCCAAGAAGATCTGGGTTGCCTACCAACAACAAGAGGTATTTCCAAATAGAAAAAGGGAAGAGACTCAATCTAAAACCTCAAAATATTAGCAATTTGTCATTGAATAGCTTGAGGAGTATTAAAAAGGAATTGATAAAAGACTTATGCTCACAAACTGAAGATGAGAGAATTGCAGTAGCCCATTTCCCCAACCCTGACCTTGAATCCTGCCTTGGGAAAGTTAAGAAATCTACCTAGAACCTTAGCCATAATAATAAATACATAAGGGGAAAGAGGATCTCCCTAACGATACCTGAAAAAGCTCGAAAGGTTCCCCATTCATAAGAACATAAAAAGAGGAAGAGGTAACACAACTCATAGTCCAATTGACCCAATCTATACTAAAACCAAAGCCTAAGATTTTTTTTTGTAAAAAATGCTACTTATTTATCTATCATAAGCTTTGGCCATATCCAATTTGATAAACATATACTTGTCCTTACAAGTCTCCATAGAGTGAATGACTTCAGAAGCAACCACCACCCCATCTAGAATCTGTCGACCAACCACAAAGCCTACTTGCTCCTCAGAGATTATAGAAGGAAGACAAACTTTGAGCTTCTCTACAATCAATTTAGTAATAATTTTTTACACCACATTACATAGAGCAATAGGTCAAAAGAATTCAAGTTGATCAACACCTTCCATTTTAGGAATGAGAACCAAAAAATTAGAGTTCAAGGCACGAAGCATTTGCTTACTATGAAAATATTCTCGGGCAACCTCCAACAAGTCCAAACTTATAATATCCCAAAATTTCTAAAAAAATTCAGCATGAAAACCATTCAGACTAGGGGCTTTACCTTTATTCATCCCAAAAACAACCTCTTTCAATTTCGGCAAAGAAATCGAGTGGATGAAGAAATCATTCATCTCCTTAGAGATTAGGGAAGGAATGAAAGCAAGGATCAAATTCTCCTCATCTTTTGTAGGGGGCAGATCCTAAAGAAAAAGAGCAGAATAAAACTATCTAGCCTCATGAGATAAAGCTTGCAAAGAAGAAATGTGGATCCCATCCGTAGTGACCATAGAGGAGATACAACTTCTATTGAGATGAGCCTACACAAAATGATGGCAGAAACTAGTACTCCTCTCCCCTTCATGAAGCCAATCAATTTGAGCCTTTTGCTTCTAGAAGATCTCCTCTCGAAGCTCCCACTCTTCCACTACTCTTGCACCCTAGGATTCCACTTGACCCAAAGCATTTGAGAAACCAAGATCCTGAATTTGATGAGTAATCACATCCAGGTGCACCTAGGCATTCCTCTTCATAACCTTAAAGTTACCAAAACTCATCCTATTCCATCTCTTAAGGTGAAATTTAACATACTGAAGTTTCTTAACAAAGGTGTACATAACTATACCATAAGCTGGGCTGCCATCATGCCATCACTGGGCCATAAGATCATGTAAAGAAGACTCCTAAAGCCATATAAGCTAAAAATTAAAATGAGGATTCTTGGGAGCTATAAAATGGATTATTGAAAGTTTAATTAGCAAATGATTAGAACCCCTCCAATCAAGAATCTCAAAACTAGTACCCAACCTACCTCCCATCCAAAAATAGGAAACATGAAATCTATCCAACCTTTCAGAGATCGCTTCCTCTCCACTCCATCTATTATTCCAAGTAAAAACCTCATTAGAAGGCTTAACATCAATTAAAGAAAGAAAATCCACATTCTCCCAAAAAAGATCAGATCGGGACCAAGCCAGGGCAACCCACCTCTTTTCTCCTCCAAACTCAACACAAAATTAAAATTATCAGCTAAAATCCAAAAAAGATATGGAGCACATGATCAAACATACCTTATATGAGCCCAAAGCTAGATTTTTCCACGAATATCAATCAGGGCATAAACATTGGTAACCAAAATGGTCTCACCAGTTTCCAAGGAAGAGGCAACCATGGAAATAGTAGAGTGACTAGAAATCCACCAAAGTAGAACAATATTTTGTGGATCCCCAAAAAAAAGCCAAACCCCTATAACTCCCCTGAGAACTAATGCATTGACACTGGCCAAAATATAAGATGTGAGAAGCATACTAAAGCATGAAATCAACTAAAATTTTAGTCTCTTGAATACAAAAAATGTTTGGAGAATGATCAAAAACTAGATCATGAATAACCTTTTGATGGGAGGTACTATTCAACCCCCTTAAATTCCATGAGAGAAAAATCATGGGGGAGATGAAGAAAAGTGAGCATCAATGGGGTTAACAAACCTAGATTACACCAACAAATATCTAGTATGCTTAATCTTCTCAAGATTCTTCTTGTTGCCACTTTTAGAAGAGTAGTCAAACAATCCCTTCATAATTGTGCCTTGTTGCACACCCAAGGCTAGAGAAGACCCCTTGCTTTTTCTAGAAACTAGCCCCTCCTTTGCCAATTCTGCCAAAACAATATCATCTTCATCCCACACAGGGTCATTCAGAGATACCAGTAGATCCAACATGCCCTGTGATAAATGAATATCCTAACTGAAACCTTGTCCCTACCCCACAACACAACCCATACCAACAACATTAGAAAGCACATCTAGCGAGATTCCTTCCTCTAAGGTTGAGGTGTCCAACACCTCAAACCAATTAAATTCCTCTTCATTCTTCTTATCCTTGAACAATCTCTTTAGACCACGACCCTTAGCCCGATGCTTAACTGACACAAAGCCATTTTTATTCGATTCACCCTCTATCATGGAGGATTTCCCTTTATCCACCTTAAATAATTTTGGAGCCTAAGACGGAGGAGGGGAATTAGAAGGAGGAGCCTTATTAATCCTAGGACATTGGTTCTGAAGATGTCCATACTCATGAAAAATATGACAAAGAAAAGGAAGGGACTCATAATCAAGCTACTAAATCCAAGACAAAGAACCAAGACAAATTTCTAGGGAATTTGACATGGGATTATTCAAATCAACCTCCACATAAATTTGAGCAAAGGAAATAACCTTTCTTTCAAGGGTTTGTTGAACAACCGCAACAAGCTTACTAAGAAGAGTCACAATTCATTATAAAATATATTTCCTCCAAAACTCCAGGGGGAGTTGGGGCAAACAAACCCAAACCAGAACCCTTAATGTCAATTCTCTAGCTATATTAAAACCCATATGCTAGGATTTTATAAACAACCCAACATGATTATAAAAGTAGGGTCCTCCCTCAAAAACTCAATTCTTATCAACCATATTGGAAAAAGCAACAACAAAATAGTTGTTTTCAGCCACCTCCATGTCACCCTCAACTTGCCACGTGCACCTAATCCAAGCATCCAAAGCTGACATAGGAATATGGATCCCAATAAATTTGTAGATTAAAGCATGTCTACTCTAATAAGAAACATCATCAGCCACAAATTCTAGGAAAAGAACCAAGACATGATGATCCTGACTCTTGGGAAAACAATTGTTCACATTCTTCAGTTTGGGACCCTCCCCCACATAAAATGACTTAAACTGCTAAGCTTTCAACCCCGATGAAGATCCATTGTGAAACCCACCAGTATCAGCCACCACCAAACTGTAAGAGACTTGCTGGTCTACCATGATCCAAAAAAGGAAATCCCCCTAAAAGCAAAAAAACCTAACCCCAAACACCAAGCAATGCTGAGGAAACAAAAACGAACAACAACCCCCCTGCAAACAGAAACAACCCCCCATAGTAAATTGTAGCCACAAAACCTTTTTTTTGCCACATGTAAAGCCAACGTAAGAATGAGAGAGGGAGAACCCATGACTTGTTATAGGCCACAAGCCTTCAAAATAGTGCGTGTGCAACCCTCCATCATCCAGTGTAGCATGTTTAATGCATAATTTTTATTTTTTTGAATTTTTTCAAAATTGTTTTTCTTGATTATCATTAGCTAAACTAAATTTAAACTTAAACAGAATTGAACATAACAATTTTTTTTTGCAATTTTATTGACATTTTTTGTTGGTAGTTCTTAGTTAATGTTTGCATATATCCCAAGATAAAATGATTGTGGAAAAGTTAAAAAATAAGAAATTGTTAAAAAAACAATTTTGAAAGTGTTAAAAATAGTGATTAAAAAATCCATATTTAAGTAAAAGCTAAAACATATAGAAATATAATAAAAAATATTATAATTCAATATAACTAAATTTATATGCTCCTTTACTTAATTTATTGTTAATTTCTAATTGATGAAAAAACTTGTTGCAAATAATAGTGGTATGGTATGATGGTTAAGTTGTTGTGTTGTTATTTTTTCCATCAAGGTTCAAACCCATTAGAGTGTAATTGTTAAGAATTTATATTGGAGATGAGGTGCCTTCATCATAACTCTCATTAAAAGAGTTTACCCCTCTTTTGAAAAAAAAAATTGTTGCAAATGAATAGAGTTTTAGAAGTTGATAATAATAAATATTATTTTATCTATTATATTATAGTATGATATATTATGTTATATTATAATTTACTATTTAAAATACTATAATATAAAAAACTACAATATGATAATATTATATTTTAATTCTTAATAATTTAATATTATATAACAAATTATAACATTTCAATATAATTATTAATATTAGAGTCTAGGTTTTATTTTGTTTTTTTGTTAATTTTTAAAAATACTTTTAATTAGAATAAAATGAATTAAATTTAAATAAAGATTAGAATTAAAATTAATTATTTTTTTGTAATTTTAAAAAATAATTATATTAAAAATCAAGTTTACAATATACTTATTATTAAAATTTTAATTAATTATATAATTAATGAAATGTTCAATAAAATATAATAAATTTATTAGAATTACAATTACATTTAATTACAAATGAGAATTTTTATTTTTAAATCTTCAAAAATCAATTTAAAAAAAAATTAGCTCAACAAAATAAATGTATATATTTTTAGTTTTACTTTCTCCAACTTTTGGTTAATTTTTTAAAGAAAGCCTTATAAAATAAATTATCATTACTTCTTAGCTTTTTTTCTTTATATTTTTAACTAATAACATTTTTAAATTAAGTTACAATTACAATTATATTGAAATTTTATTAAATTTGAATCATACTTCAAGTAATTAAAAATTATATTAAATTTCAATTATACTTACAATTAATAAAAATACATTTATTTAATTTAAGTGAGGTATAATGCTTTAATTAAAATTAGAATAATAATTATATATACAATTATTTAAGTATTTAGTGTTAGAATTAGAGAATATATAACATAATTCTAAGTATCATATACAAAAATAACACATAGTTAAATTTAGAAGAAACACTCTCTTATAATTCTAAGTTACTACTTATTGCTTTGTAATTTATGACCTACCTCTGAATCACAACCATGATTCGATCTATTAGCTAGATAAGAAACACTGCATAAAAAAATAATAATAAGAGTAAAACAAATGAGATGTGACCCATTTTTTTTGTAATGAATGAATTCATTTTTCCATGAATGAATTCTCGAACAGGTTTTACATATGAGACGATTAGAGCATTAAAATTTTGAGCTATTTTTAAGTAGCTTTGCTACATATGAGATGAATAGAGCATTAAAATTTTGAGCTATTTTTACATAGCTTAGTTCAAACTATCTAAAAGGCCTATGGGAATTATCAAAATCTAGTCAATAATACTTGACAAATCAATCAACATATTTATAAATATATATTTCATATATATGTATGTGAGATAGTTAACTAATTTATATGTTTGCATTCAATATATCGTAATCATATTATCTTATACAATCTAGCTATGTTATATATATACATACATACATACATACATACATACATACATACATACATACATACATACATACATACATACATACATACATATATATATACATACATACATACATACATACATACATACATACATACATACATACATATACATATACATATAAATATACATACATACATTCTCATTAGGCCAACACCAATCATTCAGAGTGTTAGCATGGAAATCCAAGGATAGCAGGCTACACAGTTCAGGACAAACAAGCTGTTGAATTTCAAGGATAGGTTGTCTATCATAGGAAGAAAGGTGAAACTGCACTTTAAGGTTGGCCTATGATTTCCACTAGAATGTGGTGGAGTCCCATAGGTCTCGAAAGACTCAGATGCATTTCTTAAAAAGACGTTTACCTTTAAATATGTTAATGGAACCTAAAGGTTTATCATTTTGTTGTACCCACCTATTCCACCAAATAGAGGAGTAGGGAAAACTTAAGCCATGGTGGAGAGATTGATCATACCATATTAGCTTGGTAGAGGTAATCTGCTAAGCTTTCCAAATAGAATTGAAAGGGTTAGATCCATGGGTTTTGAAAAATTGAGCTAGAAGGACTTTTTCTCTCCAGCTAACATTTCCCCAAGAGTGACCAATTGAGAAAGTTTGAATACGAAATTTAAATAATTCCTTCCATCGAGCATCACCCTCCAAGGCTCTAATAATTCATTTAGTGGCTAGACAAATTCCTTGAGGATACAGATCAATAATTTCCAAGCCCCCCTTGTCTTTTGGTTGGATACAATGCTACCATGAAGAAACAAGAAACCTTTTTTTGTTATTCCCCCACTTGGCCCATAACAAGTTTCAAATTAGCTGAATCAATTGATTGTAACAACTCTTGGAAGGCTGTCAACATGAAGAAATATAAACATGACTATCCATCAATATTTTTTTGGCCACTTGGATATGACTAGCCATAGATAGGAATCTATTAGTCCAATTCAAGAGTTTGGCTTTGATCTTGTTCAAGAACCAATTCCACATGTCTTTAAGAGAAACTCCAACCCCAAAGGGAATTCCCAAATATCTAGTGATTGATCCATGTTTTATTTCTTTCCAATTAGAAGGAATCCATGTTGGTTGGGGGTTGGGGCGAGACATAATAAATTTTGTCTTGTGCATAGCCAATTCAGAGCCAAAAATGGTGCAAAAAAAATCTAGGGTATCCAAAGTATTAGTTACCTCTTTAGCAGTGTTTTGGATAAAAACCATGCTATCATCCATAAAGTGAGAATTGAGAGTAGTGTAATTGTTAGGAAAGGAAATACCATGAATAAAGTGATTGGATTTAGCATGTTGGAATAAATAGCCAAGGGCATCAACTGCAAGTAGATACAAAAAAGGAGTAAGGGGACAACCATGTCATATAGATCATTGAAGAGGAAATTGAGGGGATAGAGAGCCATTGACAACGATTCTAGCATTAGCATCCACAAAAAGCATTTTGATGTGATCACGAATTTTAGAACCAAATCCCAAGCATTGCACCATGTTCACGATGAATGGCCATTGGATACGATCATAGGCTTTGTTGAAGTCTAACTTGACGATAAGGGAATCTTGGGTAGTTTGTTAAGCCCATTCAATTGTTTCCAAAGACAACACAAGATTTTCAAGGATAAATATTCCTCCCAAGAAGCCTATTTGTTTTGGATGCACAATCATTTGGTAATGGGTTTAATTCTTCGACCAAACCTTTAGCTATAATTTTGTATGAGGTATTCAACAAGGTAATGGGTCACCAACTAGAAATAGTTTCCTCATCTTTCCCTTTAGGAATAAGTTTGATGAGAACTTGGTTAATGATTGGTCCTAAAGTACCAATTTCAATTCCTTCAAGATACACAATAAAAATCCTCATGAATGTAAGACCACATAGTTTGATAAAATTCAATAGGGAGACCATCCATTATGGGGCTTTTCTCAATGGCCATGTGAAAAAGAGCCTCATTAATTTCTTCCAAGGAGAGAGATCTATCTAGAAACTTGCTATATTCAACATCAATTTTACAAGGGATACACGCTGCCACACTTTCTTCAACAATATGAATTAAAGGATCATTTGCATTTTTAGATCAATGAAGAGGTCCTTATAGTAATCCAAAAAAGTATGCATGATGTCTGAATGGCTGGTTTGAGTGGTGACATCAACAAATTTAATGACAAAAATATTCTCTTTTTGGTGTTTATGTTTCAATTATTGAAAGAAAAATTTGGAACCTTAGTCACCATCCTTAATCCATTGGAGACGAGCTCGGATTTGCGCACCTTTTCCTTTGTAAGCAGCCAACTTCCTAAGCTAATTTTTAACTTGCACAAAATTTTTCTAAAGGGAAAGGTTGTGAGGATTGGTAGCTAGAAGGGAGTGATCACACAAAAACTAGCCATGCAAATATTTTTCAAGTCTCCTACGTTTAGCAACAACACCCTGACCATAAACACGAAGGAAAGAGGAACAACGCGCAATAGTTCTCTCCCACCAGCTGATCCATCTATCCTCTTGGGGTTTAGGTTCAACATTCCAAGTAGCCAGAAGGCTATCAATGTAGTCTTGTTGTTGCAAATGAGTTGCATTGAGCTTGAAAGGGAGGTCATTAGGAAGAGGAGGGGACTTGGAGAATGAGAGGGTGGTAAAGATGGGCAAGTGATCAGAGAGGGTGGAAGCAATATCAAGATGAATAAGCTGTCCAGACTTTGAGGGAACAATACAACAATTAGGGGAGATATAAAATCTATCAAGACGACTCATATTCCTCAAAATACCACCTCGAAAATTAGACCAAGTGTAGCAATGAGGCATGTGAAATTTTTTTTTACCCAACAATGGGTCATGCACACCCAAGGCATTACGAGTAACAGTCCAAGCATCAAATTCTAGATGAGATAAGTGGACATGGCTATCCCAACTTTGATCAATTAGGAGTTCCACCATGTTGAAGTCACCCCCTAGCACCCAGTCTACATTATAGAGGTAACCTCACATCCATTCCCAAAGAAGAGTCCTTTCAGAGGGAGTGTTGGGAGCATAGATTAAACAAAATCCATATAATGTATCATGGATGATCACGGTAACCCAAATACAATAGTTATTAGGATCACTCCCTGATGCAACCACATGCTTTGCAAGCTAAGGTGCAAGACCAAGCATAACTCCTCCACAACCATCAACATGATTGGTGTGAAAAAAGATAGCTTCCTACCAAATGGTTGAAAGAGTGGCTTTCAGATGGATACCATTAACCTTCACTTTTTGCAGCATTACAATATTAGAGTGATTATTCTGAATTGACTGTATGATATGATACTTCCGAGAGGGGATAGTTAATCCCCACACATTCCAAGACTGAATGTTATAGTTCATTGTGAGAAGTTAGGGAGAGTTTCCTCATCCACCATGAGAGAATTAAATTGATTTTCAGATTGGTATGTTTGAAGGGCTAATGATTGTCTCAAATTAGATCTTTCACGAGAAGAAGATTGAGATTGAGATCATGAAATACTACAAAGGAGAAATTTGCTTAGAACAAGAGTGGACAGTGGAAGAGACAATATCTTTCCATCTTTTGACAACCCTAAAGCTGTCAGTAAGAGAAAAATATTTATAGGAAAGGGAACCATGGGTTGACGGTGACTGAGAAGGAGAGGAAGGGGCAACATAAGGTTTGAGGTGGTAGGGGGTTGGTGGGTGGAGGGGGTGGAAGTTGGAAAAGGAGAAGTAGGAGTAGCCAATGGAATTAAGGAAATGGTAGAGGGAGATAGATTGGAAGGGCAAAAATCATTAGAAGGCAGAGGGATAGGGCAAGGTTTATGGATGGGGCAATCACGGATAAGATGACCTTCCTGGCGACAGTAAAAGTAGGCATTTAGTTTGTTCAAGTAAGAGATCCATTGCTAGAACTCAAGTCTAGGGCCAACAATTTGGATGGTATCTCGAAGGGGTTGAGTGAGCTCCATTTCAATGTAGGCTCAGGGTTGAACACATAGACTAGATCATTTATTAGTTTTTTTCTTGCACCAAAGAACTTTGCCTAAATGGGAAGCTATTTCATTCAAGTAAGGGAGAAATGCAAGATTCAGGAATGGGAACTCAACCCACATCGGGTATTTATATTTTGAGATATCGTTAGGGTGAAAATCAATGTCCCAAGCTTGAACATAGCAGGTTTGTCCACACACTACCCAGGAACCATACTATAGAATTGATTGAGTGTGTTTTGGATCCACAAGGGTGTAGGCTATGTACCCCCTACCCAAACCCCTAAAAGATTCAATGATCCAACCATTTATTTCCCATGTGTTTTGAGTCCATTTAAAAAATTCTTGCTCAGAAGGCACACCTCTCAAGAAAAATAAAATGATAGTTTTAGATTTGAACTCTGAAATAACATTAGTAATATCACCAGGTAGGGAAAAGGTAATAGTTTTACCTTCAATATTGTTGTTGGGAAGGGTTGAGTGGTTTGGGATTTGGGAATTTTTTTTGGGTTTGCAATTTGGTTGTGCTGTGCTGGAGCTATCCTCTTTTAGTTGAGGATTCACAGTCTATTGAGGAGGATTGTTAGAGATCTCAAGGGTATCTGGCAATGATTCTAGGTGATCCACATCATTTAAACCCATGGGGCCATCTAAAGGAGCAAAACCCTTGTCATTTTCATGGGTACCGTGATCCCTTGCTTTTTTCTTCATCATTGATGCTTTAGGGTTTAGCAAGTAGGAAGTCTCAATGCCCAAATCAGCCCATAGGGTCTTGGGAGGGGCCATGATAACATGGAGAATCTAGTCAGAAATGTTGCCTATGAGGACCCCTATCTTTCACTTGTCCATTATATCCAATAAAAACTCCAATCTTTGACTTCGTCGCAGATTGTTTTCTTGCAATGGATCCATTTGATAAACTATTCGTCTCTCTCTTGTGTCTACCTCTACCACTAGGGTTTTAGTCTGTATCTTCTTAATATGTCATTCTTTGTTGCTACGAGGAACAAACATTCAATAGAAAATATCTTTGAATCAAATGGATTCTTTTATATCTATATATATATATTTCTTTTATTTATGTATGTATATACACGCACACATATGTGTGTGTGTGTATATAAATGTATGTATATATATACATATATATACATACATTGATATATGTATGTATGTATGTATATGTATATATGCATGTACATATATATATGTATGTATATATATACACACATACATATATATGTATGTGTATACATACATACATACATACATACATACATATATATATATTTTCTTTTATTTCTTTTTATAGATCTTTATTATTAAATTTTCTATAATCTAATTGACTTCCAAAGACAAAATTTGTTATCCTCATAGAACATAGTGTATTAGTTCAAATTTATACATTTTTTAGTGATATTCTCCAATTCATATCATATCAATACAAAAAAAATCATTTAGTCCTTTCAAAATTTTAGAAAATAACTAATTTCTTAAGAGGCCCATACCATCCAAGCCCTTGTAAGCTTGCTTCTTTCCCTCAAATTTATTGAGGGATTTTAATACATATAATATGGACATCTTTCAATCATGACACTCAATGTAAAGCTTTTTGTGTTTTAATCTAGTTTTCCTTGGTGAATCTTTTGGTTTTTGTATAAGAGCAAATTGCACCCCTTAATAAAATTCCCCTTTCACATACTCACCTTAGAAAATCAAATTTGAAGGAAAAATTCCACATCACCCACTTGCCTTCCTTCCACTTGGAATTTGTCTTGTGTGTCGATGAGAGAATAATTTTTGGGGATGAACATGTGACACATAGATGTTTGTGCACCATGCTATCATCCCTGATGGATTCCTACATTTGAAGTTGGTAGAGGTGTTACACACCCGATTGAGGCCAAATTGTAATGTCCCTTTTCAACCAACTAACCTAAAAACATCCAATTCTTTCTCATCCCACCTTTAAAAGCACTTATTCTCACTTCATTTTACTCTCTATACATTCACATTCAATCTTCTAGCAATCTTGTATAACTTCTTCACTCTCTCAAGTAACATTCTAGCATTCCATTGTGAGTATTGCAATAGCTTTGAAGCTCTATCAATGCCACATTGCAAGTGTGAGGAAAGCCACATAAATTGTGCACTTGGAGTCTTACGAGACCTCCCTTCATCACTACTGCATAAATTTTTTAGTAGCTGTAGTGGGAAGGTTCCATAAGTATTGCCAATGAAGCCTTAACTAGCTCACTGTCCTATTTCAAACCTTTGGGGGGCTTTGTGAGAGTATTGATTAGTGTGTGTGATGGCCTCTCCTAAATTTGCCTATCTCCTTTGTGCAGCTCGTGAGTAGTAGTCTAGGTATAACCTTCACCTACAAGGACCATCTAATGGGTTTAAAAAGAGAACCATCTCCTCTTTATATCATTGCACAAATCAATGGGAACATTGTAGTAGGTATTCTTGTTGACCTAACATCTTAGGCGAATATCATAACCGAGGAGATTATGTTAATTAAATTCCTTTATAAATATGGATACAATGCACCTATGAGCACCATCCATATGCATAACAAACTTTTCATACCTCCCCTTGGCAGTATTGTTTTGATAGTCCTTGTTGGACCTAAGTCCGCAAACTTGCTATTTGATATAATCCCAGGGTGTGAACTCTTCAGAGTAAGCCTAGTGTAATGTCCCCATTTTGGCCATACACTCTTCATTTGGATTTAGCCTATTTTCGAGAATCCATAGGCTACTCAGTTGTGCAAAATTAGGGTTTCCTCTTTCAGATACTGCTCAGTTGGTGTTCAGAGGATGTTGTGCAGACTTACTATTTATAGCAGTTGCTATTTTTAGCAAGTCTATCTTTTGGTAGTATCTGTCTAGCAGCAGTTTAATCCTTTGCAGGTCAGTGTTTAGTTTGGCTATTTGTTGTTTTGATGTGAACTTACTATTTATAGCAGTTGGCTATTTTTAGTAAGTCTAATTTTGGCAGTGGCATCATCAGCAGTTCAACTCAAGTCATCTTGTTATCCATCAGTTTCAGTATTCGCATTGGTTTTGGTTATCTCCATGGACTAAGTTTTTATACTTAGTCAAATTTCATGTTTCTCGGTTGTACCCCACGCCTAGGAGTAATAACTTAATGTTGTTTTAAAGAGGGGCCATTAAGGGGGTCAATTTTGCATTTAATGATTTATCAAATATTTTATTGTTGCAAAGTGAGATTGGATGCCTAAAGGAGGTTGAGTAATATTTTATTATTATTTCAAAAAGTAAAATGCAAAAAGGTGGCATCCCTTTTGGAAGTTGAAGTGATTCAACTTCTTGGAATTTGAAGAGTTCTTGTTGCTTCATTTGCCAATTGAAGATTATATATTGTTGCTATTTGAAGAGTTGATTATGCATATTTTTGAAGAGCAAAGTTACACTGCTGGAATGAATCCAAAACCTGGCTAAGGGGAAGCTTAGCAAATTGACTCCATTCTTCGGGCCTGAAACTATGGTTCCCTAGGTGGTGGACTAAGAGTGTGCTTCATTCAGAAGTGCATATTGAGCTTCATTGTTGAGTTTTGGTGAGATTTTTCCAGATTTGAGCTTGCTGGTTATTATATAGCTGAAGTAGATTTTTGTGTGCAGCTCTTTGTGTGATTTTTATTTGGTTGTGGGTATTTGGCTAATCAATTTCTATGCTTGTGGCAGCTCTTTGGGTGAAGTATCATATTTTATCATCAAGTCTCCAATTTTTAAGAAAGGTCGCCCTCTTCCTAGGGCCATACCATCTCCATAGTTGCATTGGAATTCGAGCTTTTCATTTGTTGCTGCTTTGTATTGCTTAATTCATGTTATTTGGTTGCCTTGCCTTTAGGAGGCATTGTGTTTTAGTTCTGGAGAGTATTGTGGGAGTTTGTGAGAGAATTAAGCATATTGGTGGTTGTAATGCTTGCTGGTTTGTATTTTGGTTCATTGGAAATTTATATCAGACTTAGCACTTTCCAAGTTATGCTATATTTCATGGGTGTTGAAGCTTCTAGTTCATGTGCACTCAATTTGGAAGTGATTGGAGCATTTTGGATGAAGATAGAAGCAAATTGGTGAAAATATTCTTGCTGGTCTGAACTAGAGTTTGTTGGAAGTTTATATCAGACTTATTTCTTTCCATTTCGTGCAATCTCTCTTTGGCATCTATGCTGCTAACTTAATGTGCAGTCCTTTTGAAGGAGATAGAAGCTCTTTGGGTGAAGATATAACAAATTTAATGATGATCAATTATTGTTTCATTGAAGTTAGGTGAAGATTTGTGGGAGTTATTAACATTTGGAAGTTTGCATAGTTGTTGGTTGAGAATCACATTTTGCTAGTTTAAAAATCAGACCTAGTATGGTCTTTCCCTTGCTATATTCCTCTGGCTTTTTAGTTCATCATTGTAATAAGAAATATAGTAAAGTTATTGCAACTATTTTGGAGCATATTTCTAATGATATTCATTGTAATAAGATCATTGTAAATGCTAGTAATAGTAGTACTGTCTAGTCATTCTTATTTCATCATTTATTGTGTTTCAATTACAACATTGTAACCCCTGGATAGTTTACCGCCATTGTGGATAAAGAACATTCTAGAAGCTTATCTCTCTTACTTGCAGCTATTTCTATTCATTGTAAAGTTAGTTAGTAGTACTAACGGCTATTTCATTTTATTGCTGCAATTTATACTTGATTACACTCCCACAATTGAGTGGTTGAGTTTTAGAATAAACATCTTTCTTAATTGTAAATTCCCCCCACAAAATAAGTGGTTGTGTGGATTGTTTTCCCCCCACGAAATAAGTGGAAGAGAGGATTTAATGGCTGGCTTGCCGCCTTAATAATGTAATAATCTCATGCACTAAATAGGTGGAGTATTCCCACTGCTTGTGGATGCCTGCATCAACAGATGAATTGTACTTTCAATTCAGTTGATACCTAATGATCCTCTTACCATATGCTATCACCTTGCCCACATTGGGATCTTGGTGAACATTCTTGGTTAGAGTTACTTTCCATGCTGATTTGTATTTGGAGCTAACACTAATCAGTGATTGGTTGCTGATTTGTGTGTTAACTTTTGGGAAAAAAGTTAAAGGGGAATATTTCACCTAGGTATCCCTTGGTTAGTAACTATGAATGTAGTTCCCTTGGTTTTGCATAAGCATTTGAAGTTTATTCATGAGGGTTCAGTGCATGTAATCCATGACACTAGTTATAAACCACTAGTTGCGCATGGTAGCTATTCTTTAGATCACTTCTTGCTTGCACCTATTGGTCCTCTCCCACCTAGGAAGGACCTCTTGTACCAAACTTATTAGAAGTACAAGAAAGGGCACTTAACACCTAGAGTGAGGTACCCTCCATCACCTTATGATGTTTCACATAGGGCATCCCTAAAAACTAATGTAGTAATGCCACCAAGGCCCATAGAAGAGAAGACAAGAAGTGCTCTTGAGGTTCCTCTTCTTCTTCTTTCGCTATCCAGCCTAACGCTTCCTCTCACCCTATTGTGGTGTCATCAGATTTTGCTCCACATTTGTAGAAGAGCCCTATGGTGCCCACTCGGTGAAAGCCTAAGCATCCTATGTTTGAACTTCCTGGTCTACCTATGGAGTGTAGGCCCATTCAATACTATAAAAGGAAGGGTCCCCATAGGGAATCCTCTATATCTCAGACTCCATGGCCTCCCAGCACTCTTGCTCCTTAAAAGTAGTGAATGGGAAGAGGCTTGTCACTGAGGCACTAGAGCTGACTTGCCTATTGTTTCTCAACCTCTTCCTCCTACTCCTGTTCAGAAGTCTGTCCCTCCACTAGAGATGGCTATGATTGAAACCCCTATGGATGAGTGGGAGCCTTTTGTTCCTTTGTAGCTCTTGAATTCTAGCTCAAAGAGTCATAGAAACCTCCTTGCACGTGAGTGCAAGTGCCAGAGAAAGGCTCTAGCGACTGAGTAGGCCACTTTGTAGTGAAAGGAAGAGGAGATGATCGCCCCTACTTGGGGGCTTCCTGATGCATCCTCCTCTCTCCTTCCCTTTACTCCAATTGAATTGAGCTCAGTCTCACTTCTAGTTCTTGCTATGAATGTGAATGTGCTTGAACCTACAAAGATGTAGGTATTTATCACTCCTTCAATTGAGCCACCCCTATTGGTGTCCCTTTCAGACATCTTGCCATTCCCTAAATCTATTGAAATGCCAAATAATTTAGTGATGTCTGTCACAGTTTTCTCCTCTACACCTATTTCCTTGTTTGTGGAGAGTTCACATCATCTAACGAAGTAGAAAGAAGAGGTTGGCCCTTATAGCAATTGAGGGCATAAGAGGAAACCACCTTCTTCAAAGGGTGGTCTTGCGCTAGCTTGTTCTGTCCTAGTGAAGGAGCCAGTTTCAACTTCCCCTGAGTTTTTCATCACTCCCAAGTGACTTAGTGAGCTAAGTGGTGAATCTTGAGCACTGTCCTCCCTATCCATTAAGGTATGGCATGGAACTCTTGGAAAGTGTATGTTTAACTCTCTAGACAAAGTTCCAGCCTTTTTAGTGATCTTCACAAAATCGTTGACCATAGCTCCACAAGAGCCTAGCAAAGAAGACCTTGCGAGACCTTCCTTAGCCCTTGTTGTGGGAGGGTTGGAAGCTCCCCCCCTTAATATTCCAACACTTCAGGCTCATTCTCCTTCCCTTTATAATGATCTAGATTGAGAAGCAGATGACCTCTTGGTAAATGAGTGTTAGGGGGAGACCTCTTCTTTATCTTTAGATTAGGGTATGTGCAGGATCATCATGGAAAAAATAGGCCCTTAAGTGGGGATGAAAATTTAGAAAAATTAGAGTTAGGAAACTTGATTTAAAAATTTGAATTTAAGTTATCTATATTATTTCAAAAATATGTAAGAATAAAATTTGTAGCAAATTTAATGTAGCTTCTAAACTACTAGGTTTATTTAAAAAAATTCTATTTGGTGAAAATTAACTTTCAATGTAGTAGTACTTAAATTTCAAGGAATTTAAATAAGAAATAGGTGTTTGCTTGACCACCATAACCAAAATAAAATGATAATATTTTTTTATAATATTTTACATATAAGTAGAGGACTCATGTCCTGATGTGATGCATATTTTTTTATAATTTTTTCTATGTAAATAATCAATTATGATTTTTTTAGTACAAATTTTAAAAAATATAAAAACTCATATGTCTAACCACCTTAACTTTGTCAAAACTTCATGAAATTCATTTTTTTTAATTCTATAGTATGTGAAGCATAGAATGTGACACATGTTTCAGATTCAAAAAATGCGACATCATTTGAAAGCTATAGATGTTTTTCAATCAACGTATCAATTAGGACTTTAGTCATGATTCAAAGAGAAAATGAATAATAATAATTTATTAAATTCAAAGTAAAGCATAATTTATATTGGTGGAAATCTGAGAATCTCCTTTAAAAACCATTTTTGTTTCATCAATTTTAGGTAAAAAAAAGTCATCAGCTACATACCCTACACATACCCATTAGGAGTGTGTGCATTGTGATGTGTTCCCCCGTGCTTGTGTTATGTGTTCTTGGATGACCCTTGTCACCCTTGTTGGTGCCTAGATACAAGAGTGATTTTATGTCGTATACCTTCCTCTATTTGTATCATCATTCTTCCTCTATTATGTGTTTTGATTTTCGGCAAATTGGGGATGATGCAAATCATTGGGGGCATTTAGGCTTCCCTTCCATGTTGACCTCATATTTTTTTTTTACTTTGTCTTCTCATGCATTCTTCACATGGTCTGATATAGTAGGGGGTTGATGACAATTCATTTATATACTATTACTATATTTATACATTTATGAGCAACTCTGACCCCAAAATATTAGATCACCCCTATCTCCCTTGTTCATGCTACTTCTCTTTTTCTTTTTTATCTTTCTTTCTTCTTTTTTGACTTGTCCCTCATATGTGTGACATTGTTCCTTTCACAATGTTTTGATTTTTAGAAAACACATTTTGTTCTAAGGAATCTTTTCTTGAAAATCCTTGCAAGCTTTTTCAAGAATCACATTCTCCACTTAGACCCTTAATGGAACATGTTTCCTTCATCATGGGCTCACAAAGAAAGGACTTGAGAACTTTCCTCCGAGGTGGGAGTAGCTTTTCTTTGTAAGAGAATGCTTGACCTTCCCCTCATGAGGGGACATTCTCTTGCTTTCTAATTTCTTGATGAAGTGATTATCTTTTGAAAGGATTCCTTGATGATGAGTTGATTTGAGAAAAAATGTCTCATTTTCACTTTCAAACAATGTGTCCCTTAAGTGGACCCCTTTTCTTTTAAAGTGTTCCTGAGGGACCCCTTTGAAAGCCTTTCCATTTTTTGACTATCTTCTCTTTTCCTTGTGTGGCTGCTTTTTGTTCGTTGGCATGTTTTATTTGTAGATTAACATGTTGCTTTGCAGGTGTGCCTATGAAATTTATTTCTAGTCTAATTGTATGAAATCCCCCTTACACTAGGCTCCCTTCATGAGAGAGAACTTAGGGGTTTCCTCCTTACAGGTTTGTGGGCCTATAAGGTGCTTACTTCATCGAGGTTTTTCCATGAGAGGGAACTTGAGGGTTTCCTTTTTGCAGGTCTTCAGGCCTGTGAAATGCTTTCATCCTATGGGATTTTCCCATCGTTGGTCTAAGGGCATTCGGTTTACTTTTTACAACCTTATAGTTCTGTAGAGCTATGGGTTCCTTTTGTTCAAAAATCCTCAGGGAGAGTACCTATGTTGTCCTTTTCCTACCCTATTTTTTTGAGTTTACTAGATCGTGTTCTAATTTCTTGATGGTTTAGGTATAAATTCCTAACCCTGCTAACTTTGATCTACTTTATTGAACACTCATTGATATTTGTGCTCACTAAAGTGGGGGAAAAATATATAGGAGCCAATTTGCACCCGTTAAAAAAATTCCCCTGTCACATACCCTCACCTTAGAAAATAAAATTTGAAGTTGAAATTCCACATCATACACCTACCTTTCTTCTACATGGCATTTGTCTTGTGTGTTGTTGTGTCTGAAGTTGGAAGAGGCATTACAAACCTAATTGGGGCTGAATTGTAATGTCCCTCTTTGAGCAACTAACCTAAAAATTCCCTATTGTTTCTCATTCCACCTTTAAAAACACTTATTCTCACTTCATTTCTCTCTCTAGACATTCACATTCGATCTTCTAGCAATCTTCTACAACCTTTCACTCTCTCAGGAAAAATTCTAGCATTCCATTGTGAGTATTACAATAGCTTTGAAGCTCCATCAACTCCACATTGCAAGTGTGAGGCAAGCCATAAAAATTGTGGGCTTGGAGTCTTGTGAGACCTCCCTTCATCACCGTTGCAACTGTGGTGACTTTTCCAAGTCCATACCTTGCATTCTCCTCCATTGGCTAGTGAGATTTTGGGTGGAGGTGGTAATGCTTCACTCCTCTCATTTGTGATTTGATAGAGTAACATAGTATTGTTTTGTAGTGTTCATTGCAATCTTTCTTCCTCTCTACTTTCTTTATCGTATTGCTCTACTTTGTTGCTTTTTGGTTGTTCGTGGAGGTGAAAACACCAAAACAAGGGTCTAACTAAGGTAGGCCCCTATACAACCCCAATAATTTTCCCTCTCTCCTTTGTGTAGGTGGATGTACATGTGGAGTTAGTTGGTGAATCAACACTTTTGTGAGATTATCTTCATTACCTTAGCTTTCATTTACTTGCTTTATCATCTCCATCTCTATTTCTCATACTTTCTTATTCTGTTTACTTCATTAAAATCAACTAGCTAGGCTCTTAGTTAGTTTTTAGGAACTATGTGATGGTACTTTTTGTTTTCTAGTTGTACAAATGCTAGTGCACCTAAGAGATGCCAACACATCACACTGTTGTCTTAGAACTGCACTATTGTCCTCAGACAAAGAGTTTTTTGAGGTGTAGTACCGACTCAAAAAACCAACTTGCCTATCCTAAACTTTAACTTTGGGTTTGTAGAGTGACAAAATTAATACATAGTGCTCTTAATTCTTGATCCTAATTCCAAGACATCCTTTAGAGTGAGGTAAGTTAGGGTAGCCCTCTGCTCTCAACTCTCCATGACCTGGAGTCTTGATGTGGTTGGTCCCCCTCTCTTATAGTTTCTTTGAGATTTACAAGCACCTTAATAAATGAGAGATGTTATATTGAATAAGATACAAATACACATAACTCAATAAAAGAGGTGTATGATATGTTTACATAAGACACTTAATGCTTAGAGTAATGAGTTAATATTGATGGGAAAATTAATGTAAGAATTTTAGGGTTTGATCAAATAACTATTTTAGAATCTACAAACTATTGTACATTTTAGATTTACATTTGAAAACTTAAAATTTTCCCCTATGAAAGTGAATTTATACATGAGATTGAATATATAGAACTTTTAAGTGAATTGACATAAATTTAATGTTTGGAATTTTCTAGTCATTAAAAATGTACAAGATTATTTTTACATATACAACTTACTAAAGTTATTCTTACGAACATCAACTAATGCAATAATCGTAACTATCAATGCACAAAAATAAATTAAATGATAAATTAATAATAAATTGAGCTAATGGAGCAAGAGCATGCCTCCAACAAGTATTTTTAAAATTTTCACCCTCAAAATTGGAAAATATCACCCTTCCCATGGTTTCATGGCAGTTCTTGTGCCTTGATCGATTAGAAAAGAAACCAAAAGCCATGGAAAAAAGTTTCTTAGTCGATTTTCAGGGTGGTAGCCAAAGGGGTGGCCCGAAACAACCTGTGAATGGATGAAACCTGAAGTTCACTCATGGAAATCCTTTAAATTTATCATGATTTTGTGGGCCTCCTCTATGGTTCCCACACACATCCCTATTTTTCTCTATTGCTCCAGCTTCCTCTTAGCTCATGCATCAAAAAACTATTGCCACTTTTCCTTACACTTTCCATTGGGAACAAAACCTTTTAGCCATGGTATACAAAAATTAGAAAACAACTTCCACCATTGTATATTTGAAATCAAACCCCGCCAATAGAGCAGAGGGTTTCCCAAAACAATCTAGATCCCAAAACACACTTGCTAGGTTGCACAAGTTCATATGAACATATTCCCAACCAGAATATAAAGTGAACATATTTGAAGACATGCTACTTACTTCCATGTCTATCCTCAAAAGTCATTCACTCATAGGTAAGATAACCACATAGATCAACAAACAACCAACATACAAAAAAAATTAGAAAAACAGTTGCCATAAAAGGAGGAACAATAACAAAAACTATAGATTATTTAGAATATTAGCAACCTCCATGTCACTTTCAATTATCTTTTGATGCACATCCATAACTTCAAAACTATCTTTGATAGGGACCCCAACTTGCAGCTTAGTTTTGTTACGAGTCATAACACCAGGCCCCAAAATACTTACCTCTTTAATTAAAACATCATGTGAACCAACATCATTCCCAAAAAAAACCTTACCAATCAAAGCTTCCTCCATCAACTGCCTATTCCCAACAACATCCTTATCACTCAGAGCTTCCTCCATCCATTTCATAGCCTTCTCATTGAGGATAGTAAGGCCATTTGCTTCATTCCTCATAATAGATTTTGTCACTTCAACAACCTTATCCAACTTCATGTTAACCCGCTCCATCTTCTCTTCCAAGGACACAATCCTTTATTCAAAAAATTGCTTTAGCTTAAGCATCTCATCTACAACTATATTTAAAGCATCAAATAGTTGGTTAACTTGAGCCTGTAGAGAGAACTTCAAAGCATCCCCAACTTTACTCACAACCCCCCGAACCTTCACATTGGTCATATTAAGCTCATGGAAAACCTATTTGAACAACCTAAATAGGGAGATAGTGCCCTCCTTCACTAGAACTAGAACATTAGGAAAATACTCCTGGTTAAAATTAAACACTTCCATGGCCTCTACTTCACCCTCCTGGGAGACACTATTTAGTTCTTGGCTATCAATTACCTCTTTCCCTTTAGCCCTATCCATCAATGTCTGTATTTTTTGAAGATAGCTCACAATTTCATCCATAATAGTCCTTATTCTATTCTACATTTTCCTCCCCTCTTCAGGGATATCCATTTGTAATGACCAAAAAAGGTCCCCCCTAACTTGGCCTGATTTAGTGTTGTAATTTGTTGAACATGTTTGCATTAGGTCTTGGGCCCTTGTGAACTAAATGAGCTTATTAGTGCCTTGTTTGGAGTGTTGTAAACTGTTGTAACACACTTTCACACTTTTCTAAGGTTGTCATTAATAATTGGTATTTCTTATGCTTTAAATGGCCTTATTTTACATCCACAAGCCCCATTTAATGCATCTTTTTGAGGTTAATCCCAGAAAAAATCAATACCGAATCATAATTCAGGTGTTTAAAGCGTGAATGACCTAAATTTAGTGATTTGGGACTCATTTTACACCTTGGGTGAATGATTCCCACCTAAATGTTTTGGTCCCGATCCTGATTTCACACCCTTTTAAGCATTATTAAAAATGGTCCCAAAAATTATGCCTAATGGGACTCATTCACCACCTTGGGTGAATGAGTCTTGTGTGTCCCAAAATAAAAATGAAATTCAAAATTTTGGCTAGATTTTATCCTCCTAGATCTAATGTCAGATTTTAGTGTTGTAATTTTAGGAATTCTTGTATAATTGAGTAAACTACAAGGTTCTTTCTCTCATTTTTAAACCCAAGAATTCAAGTATTCATACTTATAGCACATTTGTGTTCAAAAGTGCATTCGAGTGTTTTCAAGAGCATTCAAGGGTAGATTATTAGGAATTTTATAGCAACATTCAAGCATCAAACATCATGTTAAGGAATTCATACATCATGCTTGTTTGTGAGCAAACAATTGTGATGTAGGGTTTTATGATTCAAGAAAGCATTTCATGCAAGACCTATCACCTTCAAGCAAGAGTCAAGATCTACATCCATTGGAGCCATTGCATACATGTTTGCAACATATTATTGATAGGGTTTGGTGAGTTGCAACATCAAATTTTGTTCATTCATCATTCTCTATTACTATTTCATTCTATTTCAAGGTTTTATTTCCAAAATGAAGTTTGACCAAGGGAAACCCCTATCCACTAACCCAACAATAATTTTCCCTCTCCTTTGTGTGTGATTTGTAGGTCTAGGTTGCAAATTTCCTAATGAGCAAGATTGAAGAAAAGTTTCCAAATCATTCAAAGTTGTCATCAAGCCTTGGAGAACATTGGAGAAGACCTGTAGGTCACAAATTAGGGTTTTAGATCTAGAAATCAATTAGAAAAGAAATAGAAAATAGAGAAGAGAAAGATCATGATTTGAAGCTTCAAAAAACCCTAATTGGACAGATTCACCACTTATGGTAAATGAGTCCCATTTTCAATCAAAATTCAAATTTATCTAGATTTGGATACCCTTTCGGCAGATTCCTGTTCCCATGTATAGAAACCCACAATCTAGACTAATTCACCCAACTTGGATAATGAGCCCCACTCAACATTAAAGGAATAATTTCAAATGTTTTAGACCTCCATTCAACCATCTCTAGATTCTGAGGTGCACATATTCCTTTTTGTAGTTTTCTATTATGTTTCATTTGCATTTTTAGGTCATTTAATAAAGCTTTTCATTGAATTAGGGTTTATTGTTGCAACTTGCATTTCATTAGTCTTTCCAAATTCTTACTTGGTGGTGAACCCAGGGTATGTGCAATATCATCATGGAAAAAATAGGCCCTTAAGTGGCAAAAAATTTAGAAAAATTAGAGTTAGGCAACTTGACGTAAACAATTGAATAAGTTATCTATATTATTTAAAAAATATGTAAGAATAGAATTTGTAGAAAATTGAATGTAGTTTCTAAACTACTAGGTTTATTTAAAAACAAAAAGAATCTATTTGGTGAAAATTTGAAATTTCAATGCACTAGTACTTAAATTTCAGGGAAAAAATAAGTAGGTGTCTTTCTAACCACCCTAACCACAATAAAATGATAATATTTGTTTATAATATTTTAGATATAAGTAGAGGAATAATTTTTTGTAATTTTTTTCCAAGTAAATAATTAATTACGAATTTTTTATTACAACTTTTAAAAAATATAAAAACTCATATGTTTGACCACCTTAACTTGGTCAAAACTTCATGAAATTAATTTTTTCTTTTTTAAATCTTATAGTATGTAAAGCATATAATGTGATGTATGTTTTGGATTCAAAAGATGTGATATTGTTTAAAAGCTATAGATGTTTTTTAATCAACCTATCAATCAGGACTTTAGTCATAATTAAAATAGAAAATAAATAATAATTATTTATTAAATTCAAAGTAAAGCATAATTTATATTGGTGGAAAGCTAAAAATCTCCTTTAAAAACCCTTTTCGTTTCATCATTTTTGGGTAAAAAAAAGTCGTCAGCCACACACCCTACACATAACCATCATATAGCCACTTTTTGGCCCATCATGATCTTGCACATACCCCCTATTTTTAGTTAGCATTCATCCCCTAGGATAACCCTATTGCAAGATCTCTTTCTCCTTTACATTGAGATCTCAAGGGTTATCTTGGATGAAATTGGAGAATCCAGTGTACTCTATGTCCTAAGACCATATGATAGCATCATACCACTTTTTCCACATTTCATTTTGGTGAACCTACATTTAGAACATCAAATTTATGATTTGGAGTGCATCATCATCCTAGATTTAGCTTGCATTAACATTGCATTGATGAATTTGCATTCTAGGGTTCCAATTTTGCATTAGTGAAAGCTTATATAGTTTTCATTTTTGCATCTCATTTCATTAAAGATCAAACAAAATGTGTATTTTCACTGAGAATTAATATCATACAACATAAAAATCATAAAAATCAATTGAAAAGTTTTGAAAAAACTTCTGTTGGAACTCATTTGCCACCTTGGGTGAATCAATCCCTCTACACATTCTGCACTGCATTTTTTGGAATTTAAAGTTCTATGTCTAAGTTTTTGTTTGCTGTTACCTTTTTGTTTCATTTTACAAATATTTTGTTTCATTCAATTGATTGCATCTATGTTTACAATAGTTCATCTTGTGCATTACTTAAATTCAAAATTGCATCTAGAATATTCCATTTCACATTGTTGCATAATTTAGAATTTGACATTTGCATCATGGATATGTGATTTGGTAAGCTTTGGATGTCCTTAAAGTCAGTAGTGGATGTTTCAAGTTGTGCTTTTGGAAATGACCCTAACGAAATTGAACTCACTCATGCTCACTCAACTCCTAATGCATGTCCTCCTCGTGATGCTGATATCATTGGAGAAGATGATGTCAACATGAATAAGTTCCTAAATAATTGTATTAACAACCTTCAAGATAATGCATCCTTTTATCCA
>VDFB02043170.1:0-10320 GCA_007258455.2 Sequoia sempervirens
ACAATTGTCAGCTTCAACCTCTAATCAAGGTTACTTTTGCTATCCTTTTGTAAAGATAAATAACCTCGCAACTAGTAGACTATGTTGCCATTGATTCCGCCTCTACTGAACTCGGTGCTACTGCTGCTTGCTTACTGTTGAACCAAGATATCATACTTTACCCCAAGTTGAAACAAAATCCTGAAGTCCTCTCGCTTGCGCTAGCATCACCTATCTATTATGAATCCACAAAGCCATGCAACATTAACTCTCTATATACAACATACCTCAACCAATATTGAAGTGTGTCCTTCAAGTATCAAAGCACATGCTTTGCAATAGTCTAGTGGATTTTCCTTGGCTTAACCATGAACTGGTTCAATGTATCCATTGCAAAGCAATATTATGCTGGGTATTCACCAAATACATGAGGGAGTCTATCAACTTGCTGTACACCAAAGAATCCATCAAATCTGAATTTGGATCCATAGTCAACTTTGGGTTCATAACCATGCAAGCAGATATGGGCTTACAATCCATCATCCAAAATCTCTTTAGAATCTGTCATGTACTTATTTTGACCAAGGAATACCTAACCTGTACCTTGCCACACCTCAAGACCCAAAAAACAGTTCACAAGGCGGAGGTCATTCAGATTAAACAAGGAGGCTAACTCCCTCTTGCACTATGCTATAGGCTTCTCAATACCACCTATAAGGATAGGTTCATGAATGTACATGACCACAACTAGTAGATCAAATTTATCAAACAAATGGTAAAGATTAGGATTTACAATACTATTGGTGAACCCCAAATTCAATAGGTAGTCATATATATGTGAGTAGCAAGCATGTGGTGCTTACTTCAGTCTATACAAAGCCTTCTTCAACTTGCATACATGGGTCTCTTTCTCATGCACCTCAAAACCTCTAGGTTAATTGATATAAATACCAATATCTTCCTATCTCTCTATCTTTATCTCTCCCTCTCTCCCTTTATCTTCCTCTCTACCTCCTCTCTCCCCCTCTATCTCTCAACATGTCTCCATTTCTCTATCCATCCATCTCTCTCCCTCTCCCTCTTCCTAGACCTCTATATCTAATTATTTTTGCCTCTCTATCTCTATCCCTCTCCATTTATCTTTGACTCTCCTCTGTATTTATCACTTCCTACCTTTATCTTTATCTTTTTATCTCTCCCTCTTTCATTCTTTCCCTCAGCCTTCCTCTCTATATATTTATCTCTTCCATTTTTATCTCTCACTCTCTCTTTCTCTCGATATCCCTCTCCTTCATCATCTCCATCTCCATCAACATCTCCATCAACATCTCCATCTTCGTCTCCATTCTTCTCCTTCTCTCCTTATCCCTCTCTATCTATATCCCTATCTTTATCTTCTTACTTCTTTCTCTGTCTCTCACTCTTCCCCCCTTTGTCTCTCCCTCTTTCTAGATCTGCCTATCCCTTTGTTTCCCTCTCTCCCTATTGTAGTTATAACATGAGCCTATTGGTAAAGCAACCTGATTATTTTCCTGATTCATAGGTTTTATTTCAATTGTGTTTGGATCCTTGCAAATGTATGCATAGTTGATTTGAAGCTATCATTTCTTCACTAAGACCTTTATTACACAAACACCATCATTTGCTAAGTGCACTACCAGTTGACCTCATATATTGCACAAATGTACCCAAAAAAATTGACCATTATTCTCCAAATTGACCTTCCACACCTCTTCGGTGTACCCATTGCACACCAAGGTGGGATTGCTAGTTTTTATATATATATATATGTGTGTGAGAGAGAGAGAGAGATTGATTCAATGGACATCTCCTGTTAAGTGTTTTCTATATAGACAAGAGAAATAAATGTCTAAAAACATTTTTATAAAATATAAAATGTGGATGCACTTCATTCAAGAATACTGTGGTAGGATCCCTAACATACCTAGAGGCTAGCCCATTATAGATTTTCTTTACAGGGGTGTAGAAGCAAGCAAGCGTTTGTTTAGATTTGTAACCATCATGTTTAATTCAACCATCATATTGGATCTATCTGAGGGTACTTCAAAAAGGTTTTCAATTCTTGTTGTTCAGGAATTGGCATCTCAGCATCTTCACAGCCTTCCTCAAAGGTATATCAGATCAGTGAAAGAGCGCCCAAGTGCATGTCCTACTAGTCATTTGAATATCCCTATAATTGATATGGACATATTTTTTAGGGAATCAGATTTCTGCAGGCAAAAGAAAATTGAAGAGCTTGGAATTGCATGCCAACAATGAGGGTTTTTTCAGGTGGGTAGGACGAAATTGATTGTGAATTATATAATAGACTTGATGGTTATGAGAAAAAGGTGGACTACAGTACATAACAATTTATTTGTCAATTTGAAACAGGCTTGGAATTCAACTATCTCTGTTGATATGTTAGTTTGACTCCATTTTAGTGCCCTCTACTAACAGCAGCTTCAGTGTCATGTCTTGTGGGCATTTTTAAAGAAAATATCTTATTTTATTTTATAGTTAGAGAAAAGTTACATTAATCATACACCAGGTGTAAGTGGGATGTCTCTCCTTAAGAAAGGCATAGTAGTGATGATAAAGATTCATATCAGTGCATAGTATGTGGAAAATTTTAGAGAGCAAATAGAAACTAAATTGTGGTTGTTGCCTACGTGATGTGATACATCAGTAACTAAAAAGCTCTTTATCATAATGGCACTAACTTGATTACTTGCTAATATGGTATGCATGTCTCTGTGACAGGCTGTGAATCACGGGATCCCTTAGTCTCTGTTGAACAGGATGAAGGAAATTATGAGGGAATTCATTCAATTACCATTACAAGAAAAGCTCAAGTACGAAGTGCAAGAGCATGACGGTTATGGCCAGGCCTTCATAGCCTCAGATGACCAAAAACTGGATTGGGCAGATAAAATGTTCTTGGCCATATTACCTCAAGAGAATAGGAAAAAAAAATTTGGCCAACAAAGCCTGTGGACTTCAGTTACCTAAATGATAATTCAGATGGCTGTGAATCCTTTTAAATCATGTACAATATATTTCTAAGAATGCTTATAATCAGATTACTGCAAATTATATATGATACCCTGTTCAAAAGCCACTTATGCCAATCCTATTTTATATCCATGTAAACTCCTATGCTATACGGTTTAAAAGGTAAACTTAAACAAAGTTCGCATTTAGGGGGTTTTAGTTGGCCTCAATACAGCCTGAGTTAGTCCAGTGGTGAAGTCATGTAATAGTATACACCCCATAATGGAAATCATAGTTCACTTAGGTCAACTAAAAACTACCTTTACCTTTTCACTTTGAAACTACTGGCGCAATGGAAATTTAAAGTCATAAATAGTTCACTGGTTCTGTGTAACATGAAAATTTCACCTTACAATACCATATTTTTCAAAAATTTGCATCCAATTTTGATGGAAATTATCAAATGCCATACGATTGAACTCATGTTAAAAAGTTCTTGTTTTCTTAACAGATTTTTGAATGATTTCTCTTGGCTTATTGTAGTGGACTTTATTTTCAATTTCATTACAGTGGACATCAATAATAATTTCATTTCAATTTTATAAACCTCTTCTGTTATACCAAGTCTGTAATGCCTATCCATTTGTAAGGAAAATCTACCTCTTCAATTTCCTTTTATCAGTCGGTTCACTCAAATCTGTCATGATATCTTGTCTTATATTGAAGTATTTGCTTGCCATGATAGCCTGTTCCTTTCCATCTACTTTATGTCATATTCATTTTACAGCTGATTGCTCTGCCCATTCTTGCAGAGAGACCCTGGATCAGTATGCTACTGAAATTCAGAAGCTTTGCAATACAACTTTGCGTCTCTCTGTCAGAGAATGTTGGCCTAAAATTAGATTGTTTCGTTAACATGAATGGGAAATTAGACTGTCAATGAGATGCAACTACTATCCACCCTGCCAAAGACCAGATCTGGTTTTTGGCTTGTCTCCTCATTTAGATGGAGGTACTTTAACAGTTTTATTGCAGGAT
This sequence comes from Sequoia sempervirens, assembly GCA_007258455.2. Taxonomy (NCBI): domain Eukaryota; kingdom Viridiplantae; phylum Streptophyta; class Pinopsida; order Cupressales; family Cupressaceae; genus Sequoia; species Sequoia sempervirens. Next base: position 4,012 of record VDFB02043170.1, read on the forward strand.
GATGAAATAGTGGGACTACAGATCTGTAAGGATGGTGAATGGATTCCTGTTCAACTCATCCCAGGCACCCTCGTTATCAATATTGGGGACATGCTTGAGGTAATGATGGGATCATATGAACATAATTGTTTTTGAAAATAATTATGTTTATTTTGTTTGTATTAATATTTTGGATCATATTTCATGATCTATCATTAGAATGAGAGGAAAAAGATGATGAATCAGAGGATGTGACCTGAAATATTAATGCTAAATATAATTATATTATGAGACAAATGAACTCAATACTCATGAACTGTGAAAATATGATGTTTACCAGGATGAGATGAATCTTGACAGTCTTTAGGCCAAAATAGTCTGTAAGAACTATAAAAATATATTTGCTTTTTTAAAAGATATATCTATGGGTATCTAATTTTAGAATTATTTCTCCAAGCTTTGTATGATTTCCTTGTCTTTAGATTTCATGTATTAAGCAAAATTCACTCCACTTCACCTTTATAATGCCTTCAGAGCCAGTAATGCATTTTAGAAGTGATGAGTTGAAGGCCTTGCCTTTTAAGTTCCCTAGTAGCACTAGCAGAGAAGTTGTACGCAGCCAAATGCAAGAAGCACAATTTTCTTTTCAAAATAGATTTCATGTTGAACTTAAGGCTCTTCATGTGATGGAGCAGATTCATTTTTTTGTTTTTACAACCAAGTTATTAGAAACAAAATCATGCAGGCTCTCCATTTCAAGCATGGGCAGGTCTATAGTTATAGTGTTTCTTCCTGGAAAAGCAATACCCTCATTTTTGTTTGCAAAATTTCACGTCAAAGTTACTTGTTTTCTTACACTGAAAGAATGGTCAGTCTATTAAAATTACAATGTAAACTACTTTTTGAATCCAACAAAATAATAAGTTTGCAATGAAACTATTACAAATAAAAAATGAGGGTATTGCTACATTAAGCCTGGCTATTCTTTGAATGCAACAAAATAATAAGTTTGCAATAAAACTATTACAAATAAAAAATGAGGGGATTGCTACATTATCTGCCATTCATTTTTAAACAAGATATCACCGCTACTTTTTAAACACTGCCTAGATGACAACATAAAGCTGTCCAAGCCTAAATACATCTTTGCTCAAGGCCTATTTTCCATTTCCATTAGCAACTTTACCATGCACAGTCCTTTTGTAATATGATATTTTCCCTTCTAAACTGTATGACTTGCTCTTAGAGTGGCTGCAAATCTATCTCTTGATCTACGTGTCTTTCTAAACTGTATTGACCTTTTCCCCATGAATTCTTTTCCAGAACTACTGCCATCATCAAAACTTTTCCAAAAAACATTTCATTGGTAGAGGTAAAAAAGTGATGTTTCAAAGCTTCTACCAATGTATGTTTGCTTTGGGCAATGAATATACCACTGTGTTCTTTGATAATCCTTGACAACAAGCAAACAAAAGCCTTTCTCATTGCATAAATAAATCTTTATCACTGTCATACCCCTTCAATGAACCTCCATATGGTGCTTAACAAAGAATTCTATCACTTGAAGCTCCACTTCAATACTTTTAATACCTCTGGGCATGAAGAAAAGGTACCTACCTATTATAGACTTTGTGATTAGCACCAACACCCATTGCTACTATGTACTGCCATGGAAACACCATAAATAGGTCTACAACCCCTGCACATTTGATCTCAGGATTGTCTTTCGCATGATCTTTTGATAGTCTCATCTCATCATTATATTGTGAAAAATGTCTCTCCCCTTTGAATTTTTCAATGAGTGCCTTCTTCAAGTTCCACCTCACCATCCTCTGATAATAATGAGTACTAGATTATTGCTCTTGAATCATTTCATGAACCATCTGCTATTTACCAAGATTGACTGAGCACATGAAAGCTATTAAAACCTTTTGAATCTCTTGAAGATGAAACAAATTTTCATAATTTATTCAAGATCTATATACTTGGATTAATATACCAATGACATAAAACTAAAATTGTTTGAATGGGACAACATTGTCACTGCATTTTGCAACAGTGTTCCTAATGATGAATGTATAGGTTGATACATGTTGGGTAAGGCAATGTGAGTTGTCCCCATTAGCTTATCCTACACCCTCAGTATGGGTTGACTGGCATTGGCAACACTAATTCCCATATCAACTTCTTTTCCAATACCCTCAATCATCTTAAACTTGTAAAATCTTTACCTATGTGGATATAGGACAATGAGATTTATTATGATTTGCTAATAAAGCATATAAGAAAATGGCACCTTGTCTTAAAAACAAATTTGCTGATTATAATGGTAATGTTTGTTGCTAGGATCCTATTAGGTCCAGATTTGTGATTAAACAAGAGCTTGTTTGCAACTAGTATAGTTGTGTGTCAACATCCAAAACATGATTTTGTTTACCTATGTTTAAATTTTAAAATTGATTCAGTTAGAGAACATGAGCTAATTATTAGATGGATGTACATGATAAACACTAAAGCTTTGAACACTTAAAACCTACTAAATATCTCATCCTTGGTCTTTAAGAAGTAGATCCACATCTTGCAAGAAAAATCATCAACGAAAGAAACATAGAACATGTTTCCTACAATTGATCCTATTGAAATTAGTCCACACACATCCAAATGTACTAACTCTAGGATCTGCTTAGACCTATGCTCCTTGCTTGAGAAAGTAGCCTTGACATGCTTTCAAAGCATGCATCCTCTACAAACTCCATGTTGTTCAATATTGAACTTTGGAAGTCTTGTGGCAATATCCCTCATATTAGGAAATGTTGTGTGATGCAAAAACCCCATCCTCTTGTGTCATAATTGACACAAAATGTCAATTTAACTTTTAAAGGTTTGGACTAAAATTAGTTCACCTTGTAACTTCTAAATGTTTCCTTCTCTAACCCCTATATTTTTTTGTTGTAATAGGCATTCATTTTGGTCACTAAAGAATCATATGGGTTGGTCATAACCTTCTTCAATATTATCTATATTGCACCTTCACATTGTTTTCTCATTGTCTCTTTGGAGTAGTCATTTCTTATGTTGTTCTTTGTAGAAGGTTCTATTTCATATAGATAACTTTCTCTCATTAGATAGAAAGTTAAAAAAATATTTTAGTTTTGAAACTTGATAAATTTGTAATTTAAACATTTTGTTTTAATGGTATGATGATGATTAGGGATCTCACCATTCCCCTAAGTTTGAGCAGAATGCTCATACTAGAACATTTTGTTATGAGGAGAGTATTGGGAGATTAGAAAATGCATTGAGATGTTTAGATCAAACCATTAATAACTCCCCTAATCTAGCTAATAGAATGATTATTTAATATTAGAGATGAGATTTTATGTATGATTGGGACCATTTGATCATACAATCCTTATGATGGTGTTAGCATTGAGTAGTTTTATTTATCTCTTGCCAAGAGTGTTACTGACACATAGAAATGGATAGCTTTTAGTAAGTTAGTTTCACAAGATAATGTGCATAACATGTTTCATTTTTATAAGGGAAAAGATAGAATTAGAGGATATATAGTTACTAGGTGTACAAATGAGCTTGTTGCTCCATTCATATATCCTAGATGGTTGGCACCTCATCATAGATGGCCTCATAATGATGAGTCGCCGCTTTATTTTTGCAAACAATTATATGCATAGTTTTATTTACAAATAGATGTGGACTACACAATTTTTCCTAAGTATGTTGGACAAGGTAGAGGCAAGTTTTCTAACAAACTTGAGTATAGACACCCAAATTTTCCATCACCTATCAACAAGAGGGCATTAGTTGGTCCAAACCGTTTGGTTCTTCCAAACCGTTTGGAATTAGCAATAGCAAGGGATACAACAACATGCCCCACTAGATCTTATATTTTTTATAGTACTTCCACAATTACCACATAGATTGATTAGGTGTCATCTGATCACACTAGTAGATACTTATTATGGCTGCAGATTAGCCTTCCTCCTACTAAGGCTACATCTACTACTTATAATCCATTTATTCATGATGATCTACCATCACCATCAGATGTGGCCCATATGAGTGAGATGACTGTGCATAATGTGTGTGCAATCTTCTTGACTAATTTACTAGTTGCTTACCAGTTAATCAATAATGAGCATGGGATCCCTCTTGATCATGTATTGGCCCTTATTAGATGTTGACATCCTACAACACATACAATCTAGGTGGTTGTAGCTTCACAAGATATTCCACACCATCCTATAGGCTCCCATGTGTAGCATGTTTCTATTGATCTTGTAGCTTGTCCATGTTCTCAACATGTTCCAGATCACATTGAGGTTTCTACGCCACATGATCTTGTTTGTGGCACATATAGTGCACTTATTTTTGGCACTGACATTGTACCACCTATAAATTTCCTTGAGGTCTTTTTGCAATCTTGTGATATCAATGGTAATGGTAGAGCCCTCAATGATGCACGATAGGTACTTGAATAATTTATATATAAATTGCATTCTAAAATTTACATGTACATATATTTTAAATAAAATTAATTTTAAATTAGTTCTAAGTCTTGATTGAAATCATATATTTGAAAATTTCTAGCAATATGGTGATTTTCCAGACTTTGGAGATTTGGAGGATGTTCGCGATCCCATGCATTATTCACCTGAGATACATTTAAATAATAAATTTAAATTACTTGATATATTTGAACACATTGAACTTGTACATTGTAAGTTTTAGATAATTTTACATATATACACATGTGCATTAAATTAAATTACATGTACTTGAACTTGTGTAGGGCTTGGGACATGGCACAAGATAGGGATCAAGATAGGTTGGATTAGGATAGGGATCGAGACAACTTGGATCATGAGAGGGATTGAGACAGCCTAGATCAGGACATGGATTGAGAGAGGGATCTGGACAAGGAACTATTTCATCCATCCATACTAGATATCCTTCTCTTTGAGTTGTTTTACATGTCACATCATATATACATTTTACATTATGGCTTATACATCACATAATTGTTTGTCATGTCATGAACTATACAGTTTTATATGGTTTGAACTCTTATCATGATTTGGAATATATTACATACATTTTACATTATGGTTTATGCCACATTATGGTTTGTCATGTCATGTTATATGCACATACACATTATCATGGTTTGAACACTTGTTATGATTTACATCACATTACATACATTTCGCATTATGGTATACATGTACATCACATTACATGGTTTGTCATGTCACATTATATATACAAATTAAAAACATTATGGTTTTATTTATTTAGCCCTTGTACCTTAATTTTTTTTCCTTAAATATGTTCAATCAAAATTAGATTTACACATTAATTTATAGTCAATCTTGATTAATATTCAAATCATCCTTGAGGTTTAGATTATATATATTGTAAGCATTGAACCTTTTGCAACCTAGTTTAAGCTATGATCTTCAAGGTACATTTGAAAATACATAAGGGTGATCTTGAAAATGCACCTTGAAGATCATAACTTAAACTAGGTTGCAAAAGGTTCAATGCTTACAATATATATATATATATATATATATATATATATATATATATATATATATATATATATATATATATATATATATAATCTAAACCTCAAAGGATGATTTGAACATCAATCAAGATTGACTAAAAAATTAATATGTGCAACTCTACTTTTGATTGAATATATTTAAGGAAAAAAAAAGGTACAAGTGCTAAATAAATAAAACCATAATGTGATGTAAACCATAATGTATTTAATTTGTATATAATGTGGCATGAAAAACCATGTAATGTGATGTATGTATGTATACCATAATGTGAAATGTATGTAGTGTGATGTAAATCATAACAAGTTTTCAAACCATAATAAGAGTTCAAACCATATAAGACTGTATAGTTCATGACATGACAAACCATAATGTGATGTATAAACCATAATGTAAAATGTATATATAATGTGACATGTAAAACAATTTGAAAAGAAGGATATCTAGTATGGATAGATGAATTTGATCCCTGCCTCGATCCCTGTCTTGATCCATAACCTGATCTATGTTGTCTCGATCCCTCTCCTAATCCAAGTTGTCTTGATCCTTGTCCTGATCCAACCTATCTTGATCCTTGTCCCAAGCCTTGCACAAGTTCAAGTACATGTAATTTAATTTAATATACATGTGTAGATATGTAAAATTATCTAAAACTTACAATGTACAAGTTAATGTGTTCAAATGTATCAAGTAATTTAAATTTATTATTTAAATGTACCTCAGGTGAATAATGCATGAGATC
>VDFB02043171.1:0-69336 GCA_007258455.2 Sequoia sempervirens
GCTTCATGATCATTCATGTGAAAGTTATTAATGACAGTTTGTTGCACTTTATAGTGAAGATCAGACTATGTATTCCTAGGACAACAGAGACAAACAATTTTTGGAATTGATGTTTGTTGTGAGTGGAATTGCTTGTGGCAAGCCTTGCAGAGATTTAGACCCTCTTACAAGTTAGGATGTTGAAAAATACAATGGTGATGAAGACCAAGTTTAAGGAAGACAGGAAGGGCAGGATGTTGACAGTCTGGTCCAGACTATAACTTACTTTTAATTTGATTGTTTCTCCATTTAATACTATGTATTTTTAGTTTAATATCATTCAGGAGAATATATTGAATGTTCCAATTTGTGTTGGTGATCAAGAGGGTTGTTGATTTTGTATGTTGATTTTATGGAAGGAGGGAAATCCATGAAGGTCTAGTTAGGCCTAATCTAGTATTGACAATTCATTGTTTGGTGTTGTTGCAAAACAGAGTTGTTTCTTTATTTGACATATTTCAAATTGATCTAAAAGGTGTCCCAAAAGCTTCTTACAATATGGAGTTAGGGATAGAATGGTGTAATTGTGATTTGATCGGGCCTAAAAGGACCTAATTATTGTTTTGGACCATCAACATTGTAAATGCACATGTTTGAGAGTTTGTGTTGGGAATAGAGTTCGAGTTCATTGTTTTGGTGATGTCAATGTGTTTTGAGGAATCTACAAGTAGTTGTATGCTCTAATCTCAGATTGGATGTGGAATCAAGTGATGTTTGTGAAATGAATGATGAGTTGAGTTGTGATCCTTGTAGCTCTGCATCATTTTGTAAGAAAAAGTTCCCCACTTCATGGTGAAAGTTATTTTCATCTGATCTTCCCTTGCTACCATTACTTGGTTATATCCAGAGAATCTATCCAAAAAGGACATCATCTATGAACCATTAACTATTTGTAGCACTTCTTCAAGTGAGGGTAGTGGATAGTTGTATTTCTCAGATGCCTTGTTGAGATTCCGAAAATCTACACATAGTCGTATATCTCCATTTTTCTTTCCTACAGGGACCAAGTTTGCCACCCAAGTAGAATGTCTGATAGGAAAAATTATTTTAGCTGATAAATTTTTTTGAGCTTCCTTTTGAATTAAAGGCTCTAAGAGTGCATTTACTGGCCATTGTTTCTGTCAGAAAGGCTTCGCATTAGGCTTTAATGGTATCATATGAGTAATGATGGAAGTGTCATAAGTCTCCAAATCTTCATATGTCCAAGCTATAACTTTCCAATTATCTTTAAGTGCCTGAGCAATGTTTCTTTTCTCTTCTTCAGTAGAAATCTTTCCTATGAGCACATTCTTAGGATCTTCTTTCGTATGCAAATTGTATAATTCAGATTGTCCTCCATTGCTTTGAGGAAAATATTTCTATTTGGCTATCTGATCAATGTCGAATAACCATTCTAACTCAATTATTCCTTTTGGAATGCTATTATCTTTGGCTTGAGCTAATTCTTCATCTTGAATTTCACCATCAAGGTGATCTATCTCTTTGATTACTTGTGCTTTGAAAATACCAAAATTAGTAATGAACTCCAATATGTGTTGGTCATCTTCAAATACCTATAAATTAGTAACATTATTGGGAACCGGAGGTAACTTCACCAACTCAACTATAAATCTCTTCAAATTAGAGGTCTCTAGAGGTTCTAGAGTACTGGCAGTAGTAGCCAAAGCATCGACTCTTTGATTAAATATTCTAGGGATATGAGTAATGTTGAATTCATCGAAATCTTCTATTAAATCCCATACTCCATGTCAATAAATGGACAATCACTTGTAGTGGCAGATATACTACTTTTGAACTTGTCTAACCACTAATTCTAAGTCACTGAACACTTTAAGGATTCTGACTTTCTTCTTAATTGTGAGGATCAAGCCATGTATAAGGGCTTCATATTCTACCACATTGTTAGTACATTGAAATTGCAATCGATATGCAGTGATAAAAGATTTACCTTGTGGGTTGATAAGTTCAACTCTGATTCCAATCCCTTGTTTCGATTTGGATCCATCAAATTTAAGAATCTAGGCTTGATCATCTATAGCTTGTACTTTACCATTCTTCGGTATTGTTGAATTAATATTTACAGTTTGTATGAATTGAGCTCTATCTTTATGTATTCCTAATCTAGATGTTTTGACCTTATTATGTTCTAGATAGTACTAGTTCTCAATTCTACAAATTATTTCCAAACACATCATACAACTGTTTTCCAAGTGTGCAACATTATGCAACTTGCACCAATCCTGCAACAATAAGCTTTTTAGTGAAACTTTTCTTTTATCACTCTCTTGAGCTTTTGCAATAATATTCTTCTAAAATTTATCATAAGGACTATTCTCTTCTTTAGAAGAATCACAATTTGATTCAATTAAAACATCTGTTCTAGGAGTCAATGGATTAGATTCCTTAGTGTCACACATGAAGAATTCTTCTATTTTAACTCTTGAGCTTCGTATTTTGTAAGCTCCTGGTTCTACATCAATGTATAGAACTTCATTTCTCTAATTATAATCAATGATCATATATTTCATTTGTAGTTCTCTTTCAATTCTGATTTGGTTAGGAACTCCCTTCCATGGTAACCACATATGTGAGAAATTAGTAGCCATATATCCAATCAAGGTTTTAGACCAATCTCTACTCAAAAGCATACCATAAGTATTAGGTATCTCCATGACTTGAATGCCTATATAATATTGGATTCTAGGGCCCGAAGCTAATTGCATGTGAATATTAGTCAACTCTTTGACTACATTTACTTTTTTTTTTATCAAGTTGAGTGACCTTCTTCAAAGAAATTTCAGGAGTTAACCCTAGTGTTTGACATATGGATAAAGGCATCACATTAGTAGACACTCTAGAGTCTACTAAGCAATTATAAATATTTTTATCGAATATTCTCAAAGTGAATAAAAATGGTGGAGACTCCAATTTTCCTTTGTAAAAGTCTACTTGTGTATTTGCAATGGGAATAATGTTCTTATCTTTTGTTTTAGCCTGACTATCTTTCACTTGAGTGTCCTTGAACTTGCTTTCTTTTGGAAAATATTCTAAACTATTTAAGAAATCTTTCTTGATCATAAGTGTTTTGAGAAATTCTGATAGAGAAAGGCTAATCTTTACCTTTTTTATTTCTTCTACTAAATAATTAGTCAAATTGTTTTGATCAACATAATCTATCTTTTCACCTTTTGAAGCACTTGATGAATTGTAGTGAGAGGTCATCTTGGGTAACCCTAGATTATTGCTTGATTTATCATTAGGTGGAGTATTAAAGTTATTAGGCAAGATAGACGTTGTTAATGGCTCATTAAATTTACCTCCATTATTGGCATTATTTCTCATGTTGTAATTATGTCCTTTCTAATATTGTTGAAAGGAATTAATTTTGTCAACTTCTTCCTAAGGTTCATTTTCATCTTGATAAGGAAAAATATACATTTCTAGAGTCATAGTTGAATTATCACTTTCATATTCATGAGCGTGACTTGTGATAATGAAAGGTGGTTTGAAACATTCACAACTTTCAAGGACTAAAGCAGAGTCATATCCTACTAGGAATAACTCATTTCCCTTAGGAGGATGAGAGTCACAATGTTCGTTATAATGCGTACTAGCTAGAAAAATGTCTGAAGCAATTTTAAATTGTGAATAGTCTACTTCAACATGAGCATTTTTTTGATGTGTTTTTTATGCACTTCTCAACATAGGTAATGCATAGGTGCATCACCTCTCTTGAAAGGAAATCTCTAGCAACAAGTTGCTGAAAATTACCTCAAGGTCTTTCATGTGTCAGGTCTTGACAAGCTTGGAATATCTCAGTGGTTGATGCGTTTTGCTAGTAACATAGGGTAGTCTTACAAATGAGTTACAAAGTGTGGGAAGTTGGGTTTGCAAATGGAGTTCTTAAAATGTGAAATTGTTGTTCAATTGCTACAGGTTCAAACAATAGTTTAGAACTCCCATTTCAATTTTAGATTTGGCTTAACAATGTGCAATGAACCTTGTTCAAAGTCACTATTTAAAAGAAAAGTCAAAAGAGCAGGGAAGAGAAGAAGTTCCTAGACCTAAGCTATGAATGAATAGTAATCATGGAGGCTGCTACAGTAGACAAACTTCCTAAACTGGGTTTTGTTTGGCCAAGAGGAACCTATAGTTACACAAAACCAGTGCAATCTTCTAAGGACTACAGATTTTCAAATTGCACACACACATCATGAATATGAAATTGAACTAAGTTGCAACAATGAAGTAAGGAATCTTAGACTAGATTTACAAAGTGATTCATCATCAACAAGCCACAAAAAGCATGAGCTAGAAATTCATCAAATACTGAAACAACAAATACCATTATCACTTCCACTCAAGAAACTAACAACTCAAACTAACATGGAAGTAGAACCATGCATGCATAATGAACAAACTCAAAAGAAACACCCATAAATCATGCAATGTTGCTTTCTATTGTTGTAGAATGCTTTCACACTAGTTCTCCAACCATTTACAAATGAGGGGAAACCCCTATTTATAGTTTTCAAAAGACCAAATGAATGGTAGGATTGAATTACATTGTCTGACTCAGATTTGATTACACTAGGGTTTCACCTACCCCTCATTATATAGCAATTTAAAAATACAACTTTTGTCTCATTCATATTTTGTCCTTTAGTGCCTAGGTGCTATAGCATTTTTTGTTTTAGCTAATTTCCCCTTTTACTGCAGTAAAAACTACTTGAAGGTTGCCTTCCCCTTAATGTATTCACAGTGTTCTTGTAGCCAATCAAGTGCACCTCATTTGCGGATTCACATCATGGTGGAAATAGGTTAATTGTCTCTTGATTTGATGGGGCTGCCCTTGATGGATTATGATCACCTGAGAAAGACAAAAAAACCCCCCCTCTTACCTCTGGTTTTGGGCAAACAACCATTTTTGCTCTTGGTACTATCTCTTCTTGGCATGCTTTCATACATTGGCCAGTCTTCTCTGATGAGTTGATCGTTGTTTGATTGTCTTTAAGTGTATCATTTGGGGAATTAAGATCTTCTTGGTTTGGAATCACGTGTGATCTTTGTTTGTTGTTTCCTTGGTAAGCGTCATGCAACTGGCTCACCTAAATTGCATTCTTCTAGAGTTGAACTTTCTCAATCATGATCCCACAAATAAATCCCTTGAAGGCATGGTACCATATGCATCCACAAGCGACCTCCCCCTTTGCAGAAAACTCCATTTTGCAATCAAAATACTACACGACATAATAGCTCACATTAAGCCCATGTGAATAATTTAACATTTATAATGGAATTCCTTGAATTCTTTGCAATGGTCATTTAATTCACTTCAGTTATTTACTTAATCATCTCTGAAGGCTGCAAGGGAAAATAGTTTTTCAAAATCATATAATACTCCTTTCCCCATAATATTCTTGAACTTTGAACTTCCTTCGTCGCATCTTGAGTGTGCAATGACCTCATGTGGGTGCACTATAGGAGACGACCATGTCAGGACGACAGTGAAGGTGGTGGGCCTCACAAACTAAAAGTCTGTGGTGGTAATGTCCTTAAAATGACAAAGGATAGGCGTCGTTCCGCCCTAACATATCCACATGCAATCTCACCAATATTTAATTCATCAATTCCTTATGCACTCGCAATCCCACTTTTACCACTTACATTGGATTCTCCTTTATATTGTTTTGGAAAGCCTCTCAGCTTTGTGGAGAGTGACTTTTGATAAGTTCATCTTTTGTGATTCCCTTTCATTCCCTCTTGTAGTTTGTATTGGTTCACAGTCTAATTTTATCATCGAGGTGGCTTTGTTTGGAAATGTCATTGCCCGAAGGCATGCCAGAAATATCACTTTATCATCCCCATCACCACAACATTCATCCTCCAGTCGAACCAACTAGCCTCTTTTATGGTCTTTGGTCCCACCAAGCCTTCGACGTGCTTTGTATAAGCTAAATCCCTCCTCGCAAGTTCAATCTTGATGGATCTACATGACTGTCCATCATGACCTCCCTTAAATCAGGTCATTTTATTCGCTTTAGAGACTTAGCAACAATGATATTTATTTTTAGATAACTAGAAAGTAGTGTAGTGTAAAAATTGCATGGGGGGGCAGCGCAAAGGATCAACATCCAAGGGGAAATGACCCATGCATAGGGAGATCCCGTGAAAGCCTGTTCAAAGAACGCTCCCCACCAACTTGGTCGATATCGCATTCTTATCACCAATTTCCATCAGGCTTCATGCCTTTAAACTGTGCCACCCTTTCATCATTGCTCATTATATATTTGGGTTGTTCATATGCCATTTCATAGGAACTCGGCCTCACTAGAAAATTTGAATTTAATTGATGCCTTGGAATGTTGATCAGTAGCCCGCAGTTGTACCAGCCACCACTATTGACAGGAGGAAAAAAATCTACTCAGGAGTGTAGAAAGAGGATGAGGGTGGCCGAGGGAGAAATTCCACGTGCAGAATAGATGCGGGTGCAAGCCTACGGGAGGGTGTCATAGTGAAGCCGTTTTGAAGATGACGAAGCAACACTAGTCAACACCCATGTGGAACTTGCAGACTCAACCTCTGTATCTACCCATGACACTAGAAGGTGGTAGACGTCCACAGATAAAACAATGTTGTGCATAAGGAGCCCCTTGAGCCCAAAGATTGACTCATAATATGGATCACGTCATAGGAAATTCCCTCATAACTCCTCGAATCATGATGGCAGGGAGTGTCTTTCTTATAGATGTGAATGATATGAAGCCCATAAGCTAAATGAGCAATGAAGAGAGTAGCACAACTTCTTGCGCACATCAGGGAAGGCAACCTCACAAAGAAATGGTCTCATAATTCTTCCATCTTATCATTCATCGATTATCTACAAAGTACCATCTATCTTTGTTGTTACATCACCTTGTCTAACATGTGGTATATGTTCTAATTTATCACCATTAAGTTCATCTTAATTAAAGTATTAGTCTTCTCTTAATCAAGATTCAGAGGCACTCAGGGAGCCATGCGATCATCAGTCCATCCATGCCTTATATCTTCATTGTTTGGGAAGAATAGTTCATGCGGGTTCTTCATGCTTGAATTCCATTGAGGGAAGAACAACTGGGTTTGTCGTGCATGGGAGTTTCAAGGAGGTGCCCTCAAATAGACATCCTCAAAGGTTGCAGATTCTGCAAGTGGAGAATCCAGCGGGCATGCTAGCATAGGAGGTTGAGTGGAGCAAGCCATTAAGAAGATGATGAATGATAGAGGGAGGCCCGCACATCAACTCCCGCATGAGTGATGGTCATTTTAGGTGGCGGTGGTAAGGCAACTACTCAAATTCTGCCATAGCTAAGGAGATGGTGGCGTCGTATGTCATGGAACCTGTAGGCCTAGTTTCTGTAGAATGAAGGGCACGGGAGGATGTAGAGAGGAGGTCATTAAATAACAACATCGGGTCACACAATGCTCGCAAGGGCAGGGTTTGCATGAGGACAAGCCGGCTAGTGTGAAGTCACACCTCCTCTCTGATTAATATCTTTTCCCAGGATGGTGACATAATCACCCCATGCTAAATCACATTTCAAATATATTGAGTTCAATGTAGCATGTTAAACCTTGTAGCCACCCACTCTTCGTAAATGTTTCATGTTTCAGGAATAAATTCTTTAATACTCTGAATGATGGAGCCAAGCAAGTGAGCCAGTTATCATCCCTTATGCCAGAAATCACGCCACAAGCCAAGAAATATAAGAATTCGATGAAGAGTAGAAGGAGTAGTAGCCCTGTCCAAGAGGAATCCCGCACTATCTATCATCATAAGAAATTTATAGGGACCTCATCCTTCATTCAAATGATAAATCACTTCATATGCTCTTTTCGATTTGTCCTCCACTTGATGAAATATTGAAATCATCTTTGAAACCAATAAGTCAATTCCTCTCCAAGAATCGCACCAGTTTAATTAAAGAATTCTCCCTCTACCACCCAATGCATCATGAGGCCATTCCTTATTGTCTATCATTCCACTTCTTTAAACTCCTGGTTCATAAATGCCATGCTGCCACTTAAAATCAATTTTCTTAGTAAACTAGAGTGTAGCAGAAACCTGATGCAGAATTTGGTAATGAGTTGGTCGTGTGGGTAAGGAACAACGGGTCACCATCACTAGAAGGCCACTGTAGATGTGGCGAGGATGGATAGCCAATTTCAATGTGGGCCCTATAGAGGAGGAGGTCATTGAGGATATGCAGATGGTGGAGGTGATGATTCCGCCTAAGAAAACAACAAAGGATGGGAGGAAACTCACATTGCGGGACCTGCATAGATGGTTGTTGTTAGCACCCACCTTGGAATATCGTTCCTTTTGTAAAATGAAAAAGTTGAGGCACCATACTCATATGCCATTTTTTGTAAAATGAAAAGTTTTAATGTGTGACAACGTCCTATTAACTATAAATTCCCTTTATGCGTAAACAGATAGCAAGCACGTCAATTGTAGAAAAGTTGTTAAGAATTTCGTTCAGGAACGACCTAGTAAGTAGTGATGATGGGGAGTTGCAAGCCTAAGGACTGGGGGGTAGTGAAGGGATGTCGTTGTGGAACGATGGTCAGGAAAAAGCAGGTTGCACGCAGAGACCCACGACCGTTTGAGCGGTTTAGGGCACGTTGGGTCTGATTTACTCTGGCAACAACAAAGAAAATAACAACAAGACTAAATGCGGAGCCCACCCATTGGGTGGTGGTTAAGGGTCAGTCATCATGAGAATGGTGAAACAAGGATAGATACCCACACAAGGTAACCCACAATTGTGGGTCTGAGGGGCATGGAGGATGCAATGGTGAAAATAGGTGTGGGGCTTGCTCGTCGAGCAAATGCAAGGAATCAAGCATAGGTGAACAATGGAACACGAAGGCGAATGGAAAAGGGAAACCCACAAACATGGGTCCACAAGGGTCAATAGACGTTGGGTGAAAAGGCTAAGGGTAAACCTGCATGGCTAAGCCCGCAGGGGGTAAATGACTTAGTGAAACTCAACCAGGTAAACTCGGTCAATATGAAGTTGATTGTTTTAAGGATCATGGATTATTTTGGCTTGGGAATGCACATAAAATGAGATGAGGTCAAAACAACCCGACCCAAGCAAAAAAGAGGGGGGTCCCTACCTCCGGTGGGGCATGTGTGAAAAACATGCACAACACATTTGTATTATGAATCCTACACCAATTATTCATCGCAAGATCAACTAAATTCACTTTTGATGTGGAACTTTCATTAGTAGGATCAACATTACCTAAAGGTGTTGATACTCCTCCATTATTAGGTCGTGTATTCCAAGGTCTAGGTGGCCTAGGAGGATTATACATCCAATTTTGTAAATTTTGGTTGTTATTTTGAGCATAAAAATTTTGATTCCTTAATTGTGTAACCTTTGTGGTTAATCTTTTGAGTTGAGTTGTAACTTTTTTCATGTCTTCCTTTTCCTCTGAAATCTTGATATTTTGGTTTTCTTGAGTTTGTGAGAAAAAATAATTTCTGTTAGGATGTAGCTCTGTAATAGCTGGACCAGGGTGAGGGACTAACGGAAATTATTTTTTAACTGGACCAGGGTGAGAGACTAAAGCTTGACTATTTCCTAGTTGAAAGAAATTATTTTGAGGAAATGTCCCATTCTGGACCATTGAAGGATAAAAATTAGGAGCTATAGGATGACCTAGAGAGACTCCATTTATGTTTGGGGTAAGGTAAATATTCAATCTATTTCTTCCATTCACGGATGATCCATTTCCAGGATTTTTCATTTCTAAATTTACACTTGAGAATTCAACATAGGCTTCTGGTAAAGTAGTAGGAGTATTTTCTCTTCGCTTCACAAACATAGCAATTAAAGGATCTATTGTTGTATAATAAACTATGATAGTAGAAAAATTGTCTACTACGTAAGGTGCTTGCAACCTAAAATAAGCCTTTTGAAACTTGTCATTAAAATTAGTTATAGGTTCTCCTTTGAACCTCTTAATCTGAGAAAATTTATGATATAACAAAGCAAGGTTAGTCGATGTGCTAAATCTGGCTAAAATTTGAGTTTCCATGTCCTGCCATGATCTGATAGAATTACGAGGTAGGTTGATATACCATTGGTAAACTTCATCGCTTAAGGTGTAGTGGAACAACCTACATACAAAATCTTCATGTTGAATCCTCACTCTAAAGCATGTATCCTTAAAGATACTAATATGTTCTTCCACATCTTTATGGAAATAATATTTAGGACACAACTTGTCAAGATTTTTTTGGTAAATCATTGAATACAACAAATTGAATCAGTGACTCTGCGTTAAAGAATGCCATCACTATGGGGGGTGGTGGTACAACAACAGTTGGATTCTTTGAACTTGCACTTAAAATTCCATACTTTTGAGGTCTAGACAACGTTCGGCCACTAAGCTCGACTAAATTCACACGAGGATCACTAGATCAAGATCTAGTGATTCTATGGAAATCTAGTTTAAAACTTAACAAAGCCAAAAATGACAACAATAGGCCCTCCATCTAGTGCCAATTCTTGTTGACAATGATTTTACTTGCAACAAACAAGGTGAATAAATTCTTCATAGACAAGACCGCAAAGAGCCTATCCTTCTTGAAAGACATGGAACAAAGACAAGCTAAAGGGGATTTTGCTTTAACAGGAAAATATTGGCTTTAGTTCAATCCCAAGTCTTCGATAACCAGGTCATGATTGCACTAGGGTCTCTCTTAGGTTTTGATATGATATTGTTGTTAATCTCAAAGGGACTACAGTTATTTCTAGTTTTGTTAAGAATCATAAGCATTTCACACAAAATTTCCACTTCATTCATTTAATAATTTCATGAAATCAAAATATTTACAATAATATTTGATGAGCATCACAAATTCTTTGCTATCACTTAAGTAGATTTAGCATTAAGCATTCAAAAATTTCATAGGAAACAAAATATTTTCAATAAAATTCCATTCATTCATTTTAATTTTGAAACATTTTCAAGAATTTAAACATCTACTTTAAAATAAAGCATAAAAATAATGAAAAATAAATTTTTCTCCCGGTTATTCTCCATGCATAACCCAAAGAATCAATTAAAACAAAGTAAACCGCTTTATACTTCACTAGATTTTTTTACAGCTACATATAAAATGGTGCGAGCTTTTAAAGAGAAGGGTATCATTTCTAGACATCGAGTAGGTTCTATATGCACCCTTAAATGCCGCAACATATAGTCTTGTTCAATTGAACTAACAAAACTAGCTACAAAAGATTCATGAGATAGGTAGCTATCTAATTGGCTCTGATATTAATCAATGTCTACATGCATACAAAGTTTTATGCTAGAATGATTCAGAAAATAGGAAAAAAGAACAAAACTTGAAAAAGTTTTATGCTCTTCCAACATCCAAAAATTTTGAACTTAAAATAAAAATAAAGTAGGAAACGACCTTTTATAGGAACAAGGCCTCAAAGGTTCAACTTAAAGTCTATCCAAAGAATCAGAAATAACAAATTAAAATGCAGCACATGGCATTCACCAACTATCATCAGAATATTCTAGACTAAGTCAAAACTTTGACTTCATCAGCAACAACTCTTTCACTTCATCCTCTAGCACGAAACACTTAGCATTTATCGAGGCTAGTAGCTTCTTTCCAAAATACCAGAATGAGGAATATCCACCTAGACTAAGATCAACCTACAAATTCAAAATTGCAAACCAAACAAAATCTCCATCACACTTCTAGTGTCTGGTATCCAGTTCTTCATCTCCTTGCTCAAGGCTCAGGCGTTGGGATTCTTTCTTTTCCTTTCTTCAACTGGTACTCTCAAAAAGCATTTAATACTTGATGCATATGTTATTTTTAAATCTCTTGTACTACCCTCCAAGTGAGCTTGAGTCTAGTATATTCTTCAGATACTTGGAGTATAATACCATTCCTCTGCACTTTACCTGCTTCATATTTAACTATCATGTTCCTGCACTATATAATTTCATAAATGACCTTCCACATTAACAACTAAACATGATCTATGTTTATTCTTTCAATCCATTCCTTTAAGGCTTTGACTTCTTTTCCCTCCTTTCCTAATGTATGGGGATCACAACCTTGACGTGCTAACATTTCAATAAACTCTCGATCTTGATTGATCAATTTTCTACATTCAATGGTGACATGTACAAATCCTTCAATGCATTTAATTAGCATGTCACCTTCCCATATCAATTGTTTCTTCTATTTTTATAGCATGTGAAGTTCTTGTTTTGAAATTACATTTCCCTGTATCAATTATTGGATATTTACTTGCACGAGAATTTCAACACTTTTCCCTTCTTCAATAACTTGCTTCTGGCGAAATCTGCATTCATTTTCAAATATTTTTTATTTCTCTGACCAAAGGTATGCTTCCTTGTTATTCCCTATTCAATTTGTAATGAATTCTTCTCCCCACTTTACCTAGTACTCAATCCACTCTTTAATTATATTCATTTTGTGGCGAACTACTACAATTGCATCCACCTATTCCTGTGACATCAATACTAGATGTTGGGGCAATTCAGCTTGTGCCTGACTGGATAAAGTTAATAAATTTATAAAATTCTCCAAGGTAGCAACCCATTCTTTCAATTCTCTTTTCTTTTTTTTTATATTTCTATACATTGGCAATAGTATCATTCAAATTAAATTTTATTTCCTCTAACTTTTTCCTCCAAGATGAGTGTCCAAGATTAATACTCATTATCTTGTACTCCTTAGGTGTTATTTCATGTATGTCTTTATCAACTGTTGGAGTAGCTATATGGATGGTTCTATTACCATATGCATTTCTTTGCATGACATGTTTTACTTTTTCTCCATGCCTAGGCTTAGGATTATCTACTTCCTGTATAAAACTATTAAGATTTAGAGGCAATACTTCTACTTCCATTGGGGAAGCCAAATCCCTGATCAACCAATTAGGTGTGCCGTTACCTTTCTCTGCCTTTGTAACATTTCTTTGTTCCTGGTTTCCACTTGATTTAGGAACTTATTCTCTTTTATTTTCCATGTCCTCTGAAATGGGAATTTCCTTAGTAATTTCTAGCATAGATTCTAGATTAGTAGGGTTTGTAACCATCTCCTTTGTTTGAAGACTTATATTTTCCTGTCTATCTAGATGTTCAACATCAGCTCTTTGGAAATTACTTTCTTTATTCTCTACTACATCAAGGCTTTCCTCATTTTCAATTCCATCACCTGAAAAATGTGTAGCTCCTTCTCAGTTTCAATTTCAATCTCAACATGGACTTTCTCTACTTCTTCAAAGACCTGTGACTATTCATTAACATTTGGAACATTCATGAGCGAAGGTTGGGAATCAAAAGTATCTTCAACAATTATTTCATCAATAGGATCTTGCTCTGTAGTCTCCCCTATTTCCATGTGAAGGATATTAGGGTTTCCCACCTCTAAAGCAAGTGTTCCTTGTATAAACTCTTCTTCTTCAACGTTTATAGGATTAGAACCTACATCCCAAATCTCTTCTATCACTGGATGTACCATGGGTTTATCTTTAGTCTTCTTTTATTTCACTTTCTCCCACATAGCACCCCATTTATCCATCTATTCTTTGATTCTGGCCTCATCTTCTTCAGAAATTTCCTCCAAAACCACAAGAGTTCCTCCTAGTGCTTGTTTCATACTAGCCATGTTAACAAAAGAAGGAGAAGTAAATAGTGTTGAAGACCTTTGAGATGCAGACTTGGTTTGTGTGCCAACATTTTCTATTACTCCTGCTTCTTCATCAATAACCAGTTTATTTGTTGGTTTTTGTATAGAGGAAGATGCACCTTTGGGTCCTACTTTTGATTTATCTTTACTCGTTTCTACATATTTTTGAATGTTATATGGTTTCATAGGAATTTCTTGCCTTGAAATTTCAGGGGTTCTTTCTTCAATTCTTATACCGGGAGCTACCTTACTATTTTTCCTTTTCTTCTTAGTAGGCTCTCCACTCTAAAATTTTGGTTCATTTCTTTGTTTTCTCCTCTTTTCTTCTGAGAATGTGGGCTCAATTCCTCTTTCTCTCAAAGCTTTGCAAAAATCATCAATCCAGTGTTGAGTATATATTAATATTGGTCTAGAGAACCCATCATTTGATGTCATGTCTTCATCATCATAACCTAGGTCTGGGATGGGTTCATCATATACCCTATATTTGTTGTAGACTCTATTCAATACTTGGCCATCATCCTCTTCCAATTGATCTAGAATATCATGAAGCTTGAGAATCTTGATAGATTTTAGAGACAATCTTTCATATTTTTTTCTTCTTACTATGTGATTGTCTTCAAAATTAAGCCAATAATCTTCTAAATGTAGTATATGAGCACAATAACCAACTATATTCTTTGAAGTGGGGAATCCTCAAAATTATATGTTCTTAATTCTTCTTTACACAAGTTAGCCACTTTGATTGCATTACACTTATAATTTCCTATCACAATGGGGAATTTAAAAGAGGCCTTCTTGTGAGCATGGCTATAAAGCCCCTAAGATGGCTTCAACTGTCTCATCAATTATAATAAAACAATTTTGTCTGTTGGGTACCTAGGTAGCATGAACTAATTTCCATAAAATCCCTCCATCCTAATGTAGGAGTAAGTAGGGAATTAAATGTACCAGCCTCCCATTGGTTGAATGACACTTTGTGCTTCTAGGGAAAATCTTTTGGCTTTATCACCTTCCATTGTTCTGACTAGTTTCATGGAAGATAGATCATTGACTTTCCTGTAAGTATTATCTTTATATCCATGGATGGTGATTTTGGGTAAATGTGCATATATCAAACTGTTTCCTACCTTCGTTCCCAAACTACCAATTTGTTTCAACCCTTACTTGCTGGCTCTCATGGTACATGAGTAAATCACATATGAAGATATATTAAAGCACCTAGTTTTGGGAAATGTTGTTATCTATTCATATAATTTGTCACTTATAAAATTTCCCCAATGTAATTGCACGATACTTTCCATCAGACTGGATATTGTTACAAACATCCAAGGTTCAAATTTGCTTGCATCCCTTAAAATATCTACCCTACTTAGTAGAGTTATAATATCTTGCATTTCTTGGTTGAACATAGACCTCTGAATTACTTTGGTCTGTGGTGTAATTGGCTCTTGACACCATTGGGTATTCATAATTTCTTTGTTGCGTTCTTTAGCATTTTGATACATTTTTTCCTTTGCTTTCATATCAACATTATACATTTGTGTGTAAATAGGGAGACCAAATGTGTACATGATTCCTTTCTGTGAGAGGTCTGCATAAATTATCCCTTCTTTCTCAACGACCTTTTTGGTTGGGTTGTAATAATTCATACATTGTATGACTAATTCAAGGGCCTCCATTGCTAGTGGAAACCCTCCTTCTAGAAGTAACCCATTTGTAGCAGCATTTTTGGTACATTGAGAAGTATTTTCTTGTAATACTTGTGAAAAAATTTCAATATCAGAAGACCACCCCATATGAGTGTTTATAACCACTACATTGATTGGTACAACTTGTGAATTGCAATATTTGAATTCATCTTTTGGATTTGTGTCAGAAGTACTCATTTTCTCTAGTGTGTTCTACATTTTTTAGAATGTGTGTCTTGTGTGCGGGTTAGGGTTAAATTTAACCAAAACTTACAGTTCATAAAATTTTCAATTCATTTTTTGATTAAATTCAAAAAAGTCAAAGAATAATCAACATTTCATTTTCTTAAGGGAAATACCATTTTTGAGATCTTTCCAGCTTGAAAATCACTAACAGAGTGTCAGTTATCCAAAACATACCCGGTTCTAGTTGATGATGATGATCTTTCAAAATGCAACTTCAAAACCCTTGGTAACTATGTTCTTGGTTTCTCAAAATTTACCTCTCCTTGTGAGCTAGTATTATTTCATTCTTTCAATGTCCTTCACAAATTTATAGCATGACACAAAGTGGAGTGTTACAAAAGCAATTGCATGCTTGAGGAGGTTGCAAGTACATAGGTAGTTTGCCACCTTCATTAATTACTTGTTATTTTGCATTAATTCCTCGAATAAAGTGCAATCATTACAGATTAGGGTTCAAATCATGAACACCTAGATTTCTACACGGGATCGCTACTAGAGGAGAAAGATAGTGCGATGATCATACACAAAAATTAGATGTCATGTTGGTTCTCTATGAGGTATAAGTCATTAAAGATACGTGATCAATTTGTGATCACCGGGATTGAGACTTTTCGGTATTGACTTTAAGAAGAAACACTAGGATCCGAGAATTTACCTCTAAGCTTTGGAAAGAGAAAACTGGAATAAAAGAAAAGACCAGGAACCAGGATCAAGAGAGATTAATAAATTTCAAAATAAACTCTCTGACTTTTTACTTCCGAATAAGGAAAAGAAAAGTAAATTAATAAAAAGGTACCAGACTCTGATGAAAAAGGATATTACCAAGATTAATGACTTCTGTCAATAAAATATTGGGTGGAGCTAGGACCAAATGAAGATACAATTCACCTCTATGCAAATGCAGGACTTCAGGATTCTGGTTTCCAGTAACATGTTAAACTTTTATGAAAAGACTGAAACACTGAATCTGGGGAGAAAAAAAAACAAAAACAAAAAAGACCATGTGAAATTGAAAATAAGATCAACAACCAACCAAGCTACAGAATGACACCAAAGCAAACAAAAGTGAAAGGGAACAGAGGAAAAAAGAAAAAAAGGGGGTGTCCACATTTTTCCAAGGGAAAAATGGGGCATGTTGTGAGACCACACAACAATGAGTACAAATAGAAGGGTGAATTCCTCTCATGTCTTTATATTCCCAAGCAAATGCTTCAGAATGGTTTTCCAAATTCTGCTTCAATTCTTTTTCTTGGGCAGAAGACAAGGATGGATTAATGAAAAGAGGCTTATCCCTTGCTACTGTTATTTCTTTGGTCTTATTCTTAGAATCAGATGGATCTCCAACAAGTTTGTTTAACAGAAAAGTGTGTGAATTTTTCTGATATACTTGATAGTTCTCTTTTTCTTGATAGATCTCTTTAGAATTAAGATCTTGTTCCTCATATTCTTCAATATTTTCTACCAAGGTAACCATAGCTAATTATACAACACCATCTCCTTCCGAATCCATATCCTCATCAACCCAAAGTTGAGTATTCGGTTGAAATGATGGTTGGGTAGGAGGAAAAATTGACAATTCCTTCTATTTTTGACCATTAGAAATTATCATACTCCCTGATCTGCAATCTATCAATGTTGTTGCAGTATCTAACCATGGTCTACCTAACATAATTGGATAACTAGAATTCTTCTTTCTAGCCTTAAGAACTAAAAAGTCAACTGAATAATCCCATGTATCAATAGTAGCCATAATATCTTCAGTAACACCTTCAGGTTTAGTAGTAGATTGATCTACCAACTGCAAAACAATTGTTGTCGGTTGAGTAGTTGTCATACCCAATAATTCAATAGTGTCTGATGTGATAACATTGACAGTTTCTCCTAAATCAATTAATATGTTGATTATCTCAATTCCTCCAATACTTAAAGTTATCATAGGACTACCAAGATCATTATATTTCTGAGGTAGTAATCTTCTTGATAAAACATTAGTAGGTTTAGTGCCTATCTGAATTGTAGGACGTAATTTCTTCTTTCTACCTGGCATTTTCATACAAAGAGATTTAACCAACTGATTTATTTCTGGTATGTATTTAATGGTTTGCAATAATGGTATCTCAATATTGATCTTTTTTAGTTCACGAAGAAGTTGAGAATCTACCACATTCATATAGTTTGCTTGAGATTTGTCAGGAGCTACTTGTTCTATTTTTAAATGTTCAAGATAAGGTGCTTGCATAACCTTTTGTTCATCATTAGAGTTCTAATCTTCCTTTGAATACTCTTTTTCTTTCTCACTTTCCTAATCTCTAACATTTGGTATGAATGGAACATTTCAGTTTCTCAACTGAATATCATTGGCATCTATCACATTCAAAGTAGGAGGATTGGCATCATTACGATTGTTTTTCAGATTTGAAACAGGTTGTGATGGTAACTGAGGCTACTTTAGTTGTTCATTAGGAGGATTAGGACCAGTGACTAATGGAGGTGATTGTCCACAATGATGCCTTGGTCCCTAATTTTTCCATGGTTGAAATTGCATTTGATTTTACTTCCATTGAGGTTGGTTTGGCTACCACTGTGATTGATTTGGTTGCCATTGTGGTTGATTAATTCAATGAGGATTCATCCATTCAGGTTGCCATTATGGGTGATTGATGAGTCCATTGGTTTTCATTTGGCCAAGGATTTTGATTCCAATTAGTTCTAGGACCATATTGCCCTTGATTAGCATTATATCCTATATTCAGGGATCTTTGTCCAACATTGTTAAGTTCTTCCTCTACTTCAGGTTGTTTCTTTGAATGATTCTTAATTCCAAGTAAGAGGTTACAAGAACTTGTTGCATGATGTTTTTCACAGATTTCACATAGATCAATTTGATTTAATGGACTCTCTCAAAAGATGTTTACCTCTACATTTTAAATAATAAATGGATAAGGACTTAGTAGTCTTTTTATCTCCTTGCATGTTAAGATGAAGAAGTAAATCAGTTTTCAAATTTGCAATTTCTTCCATTACTTGAGATACACTAGGAGTAAGTACTTTGTTTCTTTGGGAGTTTCTAGTTCCTACCCTTGTCCTAGAGTAGTTTCTACATATCTCAATAATTTCTTCCAAGGAAAGTTTATTCATGTCTGCTTTCCCCATAAGATTCATCATCAATTCCTTTCAGAAAATTTTTCTTACTAATCTCATTATCTAAACCATTACGACACCTATTATGCACAAACTGAAATCTATCAGCATAATATTCCAGACTTTCATCTTCCAATTGTCTCATTTGAAACAATTCCTCTTTCCTATCTCTTACTCGACAATAATCTTGATATTTATCCAAAAATTTAGTTTCCATTTCTTGCCAAGTAGAGATTGTTCCTACACCTAAACCCATGAACTAGCGTAAAGCTAACACTTTCAATGTAGAAGGAAATAGTTTTAACTTTTGGTTATTAGTTGTATAGTCATAGGTCTGACATAAAACCTTAAACTCAAAGAGAAACTGATCAGGATCCTCAAAATTTTTTCCTCTAAAGGTAGGTAATACAAAATGTGAAATGTTTTTCATAGGAGGCTCATCATTCTGTACATTCAAATTAATAGGATAAGAAAAGGTCCTATTATTTGGTGGAGGATCATTTCCCAATTGATCACCCATTTCTTCTTGATGTTGTTCCTGATTCACTTATTGATTTTCAATTTGATATTGCTAAACTTCTTGTTCTTGATCAAAATTAATATTTTGTGGAAGAAATCTTCCTAGAGGGTCTCTTGCTCGTCTCATCCACAATGTAAACTGTCTTCCTTATCAACACTAAGGATTTAAACTTAAATATCCAGATCTTTTAATTCCCTAAAAATGACGCCAAAAATGATGTGCAAGGTCATTGATGTCACTTCTTGCATCACTTAATATTTTAATTATCAAACCAGGTGTATCTTAGAGTTGTATGCAATAAGGGTGTTTCCATGAATTGGGGGTTTTGCATTGTAAACAATGACTTTTGGTTATGATTTAGCTCTATCAAGAGCTTTCAGGAGCTCTTGAAAACTGATTTTAACAAGTTTCTAACTAATTCTAAAGACTTAATCCTAATTTATCACCTAACTAACAATTGTTCAGAATCCAATAACTTAGTTTAGACTTCACTTGACTTAATTGCAATTGATTCATGGAAGAATTAAGCTAGAAACCAAATTTACTTTTAATATAAAATTCAGAATTGAAATGTACTTGGAAAGGAAATCTATTTATGTTTGAAGAAGAAAATTTAATTACATTTGTAGAAAATAAATATTAATCTAGAAAGAAACAATACTAAATTCCATGAACAAATTCCAAAAAAAATTTAGTTTCATCTTTCCATAAGTCATCATTGTCTCTTCCATTAAAACTACATGCATTTGAAAAATAACCGATGAGTTTAATTCCTATGAACAATAATTAAATCCACAGTAAATGAATGAGTGTCAATCTACAATAAGCATAATAAACTATCCTAAGAACACAATGAACTTAATCTAAGAATTAATCACATTCACTAACAATGATCAAGTAAAGATTAAAATTACTAACTTTCCAATTGACATGAATTTAATAGAAATCAACTGAATTAAATAACATAACACAAGGTCACCTCCTTCGATTGAGCGGGCCCTGCTCTTCCTTTGGTGGAACCTTAAACACTGCTCGATTCAAATGAACTCCTTATTTGCATTCCAATTGGCCAAAATAGGTGAGTAGTACAAAAGTGTAGATCATAAACATTACAATGCTAAAGCGAAAGATTAACTAAGCCCCAAACTAAAACTAAGGATGGATATTTATAAGAATATCTAATTATTTGAATACAAAAATTGGCGCAACCCGCCAAGATGCAAGTCGCAGGAACTAAACTTAAACAAAACTGAAAGTGCCATAAAGAAATACACCACATGATAATAGCTAACATGAAGTTCTCAAACTAACTGAAGAAGTCAATTCAGAAGCATTCATCAGGAGCCAACTGGAGCAATCAAGAGCAAGAAAGATTTCAAGTTTGTTAAATAGGGAGTATAACTCGTCCACCTCATGAAGTCAACATTTAATCAGCCAAACATAATCCTCAAAGATAGTGCTATTATGACAGAAAAATATCTCAATATGCATAATCACTTCATCATTAAAAAGAAAGACATTTAATCAAAATATCATTTCTTATATATACTCCAATTAGTTAAATATAAGGAAAAATCAAGCAAACATTCAAGCATATAGTCTACTACTAGCATAGTTAATTAATATATAATAAAGTCTTTGAAAACATAAAAAGGATTAATTAAAGTGTCATTTCATGCACTCATCACTAATTTCTCTTGATTACTATTAGGATTCTCAATAATAATCTCAATTTATTTTCAAAACATGCTAGGATTAAAATGGTGAAAATAACTAGTATTTATATGCAATTCTTATAATTTACCAAAAATCAAATACCAATAGTCCACAAATGACTTTGGAATTTAAAATAATAAAATGCCAACACTGACATATCCAAAATGGGCAAGTCAAGGGAATGAGGTTCCCTAGATTAGACCCATCCTTTTTGGGTCCTTAAGTATTGGGGGAAAATATAAAATGATAATTTTCATTCTCATTGCTTGATTTTTTGAAGATGTTTATAAAACAGGTAGTTAAATGTATAATTAGGCCCAAGCACATAGGATGAGCTAAACTTAGTGTGAAATTGTGAAGGGTGATATTTTTGACACTACACTACTTAAGGCATCTAACACTCTATTTGACTTCCCACTTTTGTGTTTCAAAAAAAATGTATAACTTCGCAAAAACTCAACCCATTTTAAGTGCTTTTGGTTCAACTTCCCCTAACTACTAAGGTACTTTAAGGCCTGATGATCAACTTATAAAAAAAATCATTTTGGAAACAAATAGTGCCTCCATTTCTTCATAGCTTTAACTATGACATAAAACTCCTTATCATAGACATAATATTTTCTCTTGGCATCATTCACTTTCTCACTAAAATAGGCAACATGATTACCTTCTTGACTCAAAACAACTCCTATGACACTACCACTAGCAACAAAATCTACTTGAAACACCTTTTTGAAATATGGAAGCACCAAAATAGGTTTCTCTATGAATTTATTCTTTAACAAATAAAAATCTTAGCTTCTCCTACAACCCATTTAAGACCCTTTTATCCCCTCTCATTTTCTTTGTTATGGGTGCACAAATAAAATAAATTTTCTTAATAAATTTTCTATAAAAACTTGCGTGACCATAAAATGATCTTACCTCTATAACACTCCTTGGTGTAGGCCACTCAATGAAAACCTTTAATTTCTCTGGGTCCATCTTAAGACCCTCAGTTGAGACTAAAAATCCTAGATATATCAACTCCTTTACAAAACTATATTTCTTCAAATTAATTAACAATTTAACTTCTCTCAACTTCTCAAAAACTCTATGTATATGCAAAAAGTGTTCCTCCATTGTCTTACTAAAAATTAAAATTTCATCTAAGTAAAAAATGATAAATTTATCCAAAAATTCTTTTAATACCTCATTCATGACCTGCATGAATTTTCTTAGTGCATTGTTTAGCTCAAATGGCATGAATAACTACTCGTACATTCCCTCCTTGGTTTTAAAGGTTGTATTCCATTCATCTATTTCTTTGATTCAGATTTGATGATATCCACTCTTCAAGTCAATCTTTATGAAGTACTCAACTCCACTTAATAAATCCATAATGCCATCCATTCTTAGCAAGTGAAATATGTACTTGATTGTAATATTGTTAATGGATTGAGAGTTTATAAATGTTCTCCACTCACCATCCTTATTTGGTGCTAGCACTGTAGATACTGAACATGGAATCAGGCTCTTGGATCAATCCTTTTCTCAAAAACTCATGGAACTATCTGTTCAATTCCTCATTCTCTATAGGAGTCATTCTTGGGCTTTCGTATTTGGAAAGCTAGCTCTTGGTATCAAATCTAGTTGGTGACTAATCTTCCTCATTGGTGGAAAACCTTTAGGTACATGATTATCTAACACAATATCCTAGAATTATGCTAGTAGATATGAAAATTCTAGTGGTACATCTTCTTCTTTGTTGAATCTAGGAATCAACACAAAACACACATGCTCATGCTTCATACCATCTAAAAATTCACTACCATCTACCAAAAAAATTATTTCATTAATACATACCTTTTCTCCTACCTCCTTTAGGGGTTTCAACTTATGATAAACTCCATCCTTTGTCAAGAAATATGTGTTAGCATGGCCATCATGGATAGTGCACTTATTAAACTATCATGGCCTCCCTAACAATAAATGGAATGCATCCATAGACATGATGTCACATAGAAGCTCATAAAGGTAATTCCTAATATTGAGCTTCACTAAAAATTGTTCATTGACCAAAGCTTTATGGTATTTATATAACCATGCAATATGATATAGATGTGGGTGCCTCTTCATTTCTAACTACAACTTGTAACCATCTATTTTGAATTGAGATTATTAGTGCTATCACTATCAATGATAACATCACAAAATTTACCTCCAAATTTGTACCTTGTGTGAAACAAACTCTTCCTTTGAAATGGTTCATTTTCTTTAATCGATAGTGATCTCCTAATGATCAAAGTCTCTTCTCTTTCTACATCTTTAGAATGCTCAAATTCATCTTCCTCATCTACATGTGCAACTCTTGCATTACGTTCAGGTCTCCCATTTGTACTTCCTTGATGTTGTGGACACTTGTAGGCTCAATGTACTTCTCCACATTGTAAATAGGTTCCTCTAAGGCCTCATCTCCTAGGGCCTTATCTAGGTCTTCCTCTTCTCTTTGCTCATCATTATTTTGGTAATGAGAGAAATTATAATTATCTCCTCTTTGGTTATGATTGGGAATAGCTTCTTCAATATTATTTTCATCTTCATTTTATCCTCCATAGGCTCTTCTTCTAGTCCTTCCACCACAAACTCTTCCTCTTTGCTAGATTTTGAATCTTATATTTAACTTCTCTTCTACCTTTAGGGAAATTTGATAATCATCTTCTATTGTGGTCATTTTGATCAAACTCAATACTTCTTCAATACTTTGTTTCAACCCATTTCTAAAAAAATCTACCTTCTCTTTATTGGCCTCTGAATGACCTATTTTGATTATGACCTTGTAGAACTCTTTTGTGTACTCCTTGATAGATTTATCGACTTGCGTCAAATCTTGCATCTTTTTTCAATAGATCTAACTCATAATCGACATGAATAAACTATCTATTTAACTTCTCCGCCATTCAGTTCCATCTTGTGATTTTCTATTTACCTCGTCTATTTCTTTCTAGTTATATTTATTTCCACAAAATGTTGGCATGGCCTTTCAAATTGATCTTTGTAAATATGACCCTCTTAGGATCTTCTATCTCTTCATACTCAAAGTGCTCTTCCATGTCATTGATCCAATCAATAAATTCTTCTAGATTGAGATTTCCAAAGTATGTAAAAACTTCAATCCTTGCACTTTTTCCAATCTTGGAGAGGCAATTCAATAATATGACTTGTTCAGGGTCTTTTGGTTCATCTTTTTCTTCTTCTTATTGTGCTTCTTCTTCAACTTCTTCTTCACTTTCAACTCTTTTTCTAAGATAAATTCCTCTACAAAAATCCTCTTGAAGTGATTGAACTTGTCTTTGTAGGGATATAAAACCCTCTTCTAGTACTACAATATTTCTTCCACCACCATGATTTTTTCATGGATGCATTCTCAACACTTCTCTTAGAAACCCATAACCACAAGTTTTGGTGTAAAATTCCTTATGTTCAATGATCTATTTACACACTCAAGAACTCCCACTTTGATACCACTTGGTGAAGGGAGTCTCTCCCTCAAACACAATATTACACATACAAAAAAATTCAAGAATAATAACCCACAACACTAATTATATATTGATGAAATCACTTACATACTTGAAATCAAATGCAATACAATTATCTATTCACAAGATCACCCTTAAAAAAATATGAGCTATGCATACATGCAAAAAATTAAACATGAAAGTTTGCAAATAGAAATAATGGCCACTGAAACCTCAACCTCCACTCTATGCTAAAAAGTAGGAAATATTTCTATCCTTTCATCTAAAATTAATCTCTTTCCATTTATGACCACTTTATATGATTTTTTCACTTGACAATAAATGATCACTTCTATTTTTGGTGCCAAATAGATCCAGATGTCACTTTTTCTAAGCATAAAGAAATTCCTAAATTTTAGTCCAACTTTTGGGAGCCATAACTTTTGACGCAAGCATCAGATTGACAAATCTTTTACATCGTTAGAGATCTCTAAAAAAATTGAAGGTTCACCAAAGGTCCCTTTAGGATAATTTGGTTTATAGCCTTTTTTGGACCCATTCAGAACCTCTAGGTTCCTAAAAATTAACTTTGGAAATTTTTAAATGGATTTTGAAGACAAAAACATTAATATATCATAAACGACAAATGGTTTTGAATTGATTTCTTCACCATTGGCTTCATTTCATTGTTCTAGAGATCTATGTAAGAATTCATTTCTATACATGCACAAATACTAACTTAATAAAAATAGTAACCTTACCATTTTTAGCCCTTCCAACTTACTATAAATAGTAACCTTGCCATTTTTAGCCCTTATTGAAAATTTATTCACCAAACCTAACAGATATCAAAATAAAATTTTTTTTGGGATGCAAGATTTCTCTTACACCTTGGATGCTCTTGCATCAAAATCAAATATCAATTGAGAAATGTCTACTTGCCTAGGTATTGCAGATCCTAAAAGTGAAAAATGATAAGTTTATCCTTGTTCATTGGCCAACCCCTAGTGATCCTTATGTATTATAAGTATCTATCATATAGAGGATTTCAATGGACTAGTTGGAATAAACCACTTTGTTTGTATTTTCAAAATTTGTAACAAACCTTCTCACATAGTTAATTTTTCCAAAGAAATATTTGACTCCCTTTACTATTTTAGGTTATGAAATCTTGTTAATAGCTAAAACTCTTTTTGGATCAATTTTGATTCCATATTTAGAAATAATGTGACCTAGAAATTTACGCTCAGTCACTCCAAACATACATTTTTTTGGGTTTAAAGATATGCCATATTCTATTATTCTAACACAAATAATTTCAAGGTGCATGAAATGGTCTTCAAATTTATTTGAAAAAGAAGTAAGTTCATCCTAATAGACCACCATAATAATATCAATTAAATAAAAAACTACATCTGTAGCTCTTTGAAATATGATACCTATATTTGTTATACCAAAAGGTATTCTTATATATACATAAGTTCTCCATGGTGTGGTAAAAGCAATCTTCTACTGCTATGATTCCTTCACCTTTACCTAATTATATCTTGAAAAACCATCCATCATGGATATTAACTCACAATCAATTACTTTTTGCAACATTTCCTCCATATTGGGCAATAGATAGTTGTCTTTCAAATAAGGCACATTAAAATTTATGATGTCAACACATAAATTAATGTCTCCATTATTTTTTTTGATCAGCACCACATTGGAAACCCAAGTGGAGTGTCTGATGGGCTTGATTATGCCTCCATCTCTAAGCTTCATCAATTCCTATTGCATCTTGGGTGCCAAGATTGGGTTGATAGGCCTCTTTTTTTCTTGAAGGGCTTAGCATCTCAATTGAGAGGAATCTTATGCTAGAGTAAGTCTTCTCTATATGCCTTTAGGTCATCATAGAACCATGCAAACCTATGCATATATTTTTTGAGTAGAGAAATAAGCATAGTTATAATTTTAGGATCTAATTTCTTTCCAACATAAATCCTTTTGGGGAAATTTTATACCCAAATTGATCTCTTCAAGATCATTTTCATGAATATGGTTTAGCTTTACCACATCTTGTCTACATTGTCAAAAAATATCTCTAGAGCAACTAGTCCTTTTGGGATTTTATTTGTCTTTAATTCAATTAATTCATTCCCAAAAATAGTTTCCTTTCCATCCACAACTTCAAAAAACCTTTGGAAATCAATATCCTAGTTGTGGTATTCATGTAAACAATACAAAAACTTTAACAAATCCCGACCATCATTAAAATATTTTCTAGTTGCAACATTATGAGCAATAGATGGTCTAGTTTTCACTTCCACCTTAGATATTCCAAAAAAATTTATATCATTAGGTCTAATAGATATATTGGTAAGGAGATATGCTATTGCATTCTTTTACCTTTCAATCCAATCTATAGAGAAAGAATCAAACATTTCTATAGTATCCCATACAATAACCTTATACTATTTAGGCCTCTTATTTTTAGAAACATATTTTTCTCTAACTTGATACACTACCAACTCAAAATACTCCATCATTATAAGGTCTTTGATACCATGTTTGAAAACCATATTAAGTCCTAGAAGCAATGCTTCACGCTAAATTACATTATTTATACATTTAAATTTTAAGGAGAATGAGTATTTGAAGGACTTAACATTTGGTGATATAAGAATCATCCTAACACTTTATCTTTCCTTTTAAAATGATCCATCAAAGTACATTGACCATAGTTCATCCCTATGAACAATTTATTGAACTTCTTGGGTTAATGGTACATGTTTCTCTTTCTCAGGTTGAGAATTTTCAACTCTAAAGTTATCAATATTAGTGCCAATGAAACATATCTCCACATCAGGCTCTAGATCTTCAACCAAAGTAAGAGGTATTTTATCTCTATTTGGTCTTATATTCTTTCCATTTATAGAGATCATGGCATATGATAAGTATAGCTGCATGATATCAACTACTATATAGACTATTTTCTTGAAAAAAGTATCCCATACTGAGGTGGGATATCTACTACTGTTACATTCATTTTAATTTTTTTCTCTAAAAAGGTTACCAACTTGAACTCTGCATATTTCATGATTCCAATCATTGGAACCTCTCTTGAATCCATGAAAAATAATTTTCCAAATGCTTTTTTGACCTAAAATCCAAGCTCTTTCATGATAGCTAATGCCATGACATTGGTAAAATCCCCCAAAACAATCATATAATTCTTTATTAACTTATCATTTATTTGTAGTATAACATAGTATTGATTTAATAGAATAGGGAATTTTGTCAATATTGTACCTAAATATACCCTAGGTAGTTCAACATTTGAATCATCTATTTCTACCTTGTTAACTTGTTTCTTACCCTTCTCAAACTGGGTAATAACCTTCTTTTCTTCTGTAGAGGATATGGAAGCATTGTTAATCAGATCCAATGCCTTATATTTGTGCTCTTCTATCCTCATCATATCCAATAATGGGATAAATATCTTGATTGCAACAAAACTTGGGTCATGTCAATAGAAAAATAATTAGGCATATTGCAAAATTGAGAACTAGGTGGGAGAAAACTTCTTATCTTTCCTTCTATGTTTCCCATACTAGCTTTCTAAGTTATCTTGACATTAGATTTATCTAATTCTATTTTCATCTTTTGATACTTTTATTTTATAAGAGGTGACAATTTTATTTATAGGTGATTCAAGGAATCTTCCTTTGTTCTCTGTGTCCTTTTAACACATCCATGCTTCATACAAATCTAATATTTCACTTAATTTATGTTTTATTTTATAAAAATTCTATCAGCCTTTCCTTGATCAACCTCATTCCCTTTTCTTCTTAAATGATAATTAATTTTAACCTAAGCAATGGAAGCAACTGTTAGGGCTCTGATCTCCTCATCTAAAGGTTTGGTTAATCTTATATCAAAACTAGAGGATTCAACATTATGTCTATTAATACAATATTCCTCTTCATTGTCAGATAAAATCTACTAATGAAAATCACACTTATGATATCTTTTATCATTAAAATCTACTTCAATACCATATTCATTAGAAGAAGAGTACTTATTATTTATTTGTAGAGCATAACTTGCTTGAAATCATATTGATTTCATTGTTTTCATCATAATGTGTGTTATTGCAATTATCACATGGACCAATAAAATCCTCAAAGGATTGAGTAGCCATGCATTTCTTGGTGAGTGAGGTAATTAACAAGCCATACACCAAGGGTTGTCTTCTACAATAGTTGTATTAGATCTCTTCAAAGGATCAAGGGTATCTCTACTGGATGAACCCTTTTGGTTATCTTCGATTGGTTTGCCATTATGCTAAGTTGTATTGTAGGGTTGATAAAAATATTAGGTATTCTATCTTGCTTTTGGTAGTTAGGTTTTTCATGGGACAAAATTTTCTCATTTATTATAACCTTTTAGCTCAAATATTTTAGGAATTCATAACCTTATCTAACTTTTCTTTAGGTGGAGATACTTTATTTTGAAACCCCTTAGGATTTTTCAAGATTCTAACATCATCTCTTTTGTGCACTTTAATAGTTTCTTTCCAGTTACTCTCAATATGGTTGAGAATTTTGAATGCATCTCTTATTGTTTAAGGTCCCTTATCCCTTAATTCATAACCCATTTTGGCATCATATGTATTCTCATACAAAACTAAACATAGATTCATTAGGTGTCATGTATGGGGGGATCATATTCATAACCCTAATAAATCATGCATTAAATTTAGAAACATATGCATTAATCCCCTGACTAATATTGGTAAAATCATTAATAATGAATCTAGGGTTAGTTTTATCCCCATTATAGTCTCTAAAAACCCTTTTGAGATATCAAAATCATCAACCAAATTCAAGAATATTTTAAGTTGATCTTCACCTGACAAAGCATTATTTAATGGGAATTTTATTAGAGAGGACCTTACCTCATTAGATATTGTGAGCACAAAACCTACATATACTAAAAAAAGATCAACAAAACAATGTCAAACATGTTAGTAATACAAATCTAATGCTCCCTATGAGATTCTTCAACTAATTTAAGAGAAAACATGAAATAAACAAGAAATTAACACAATGAAGCATGTAATCTAACTTAAACCAGCAAAACCTTCATCCCACAGGGGGAGTGGTGCTACTTTGATGTGGAAAGAAGCCCTTCCTAGTCCCTTGACAAGCTTGATGAAGTTTAAGATGATCCAAAGATGAAATTGACTATAATCTAGCTATGAAACTTGAAAATGATGGAAAACTGAGAACTAAAATGGCTATAGTGATAATGCATGAAGTTGTGGATCCATATTGTGAAAAGGATGCCTCTATTTATAGAAGCCAAGGCTTGAAGAATGAGAAGATTTGATGAATGTGGGATAAATTGAGATCCAATGAGAATGTGTCAAGTGTCACAATTCTATTAGAGGAAGTTGGAGCACATTTTGGGAAATGTGTGAGCGGAGGATGGAAGAGAAGTAAATGTTGTTGGTTGCGAATTTGAAATTTTTGTAAGAAGAATTCAATGAGATTTGGGATGATGTAAGAGTAGTAAATGAAAATGTGAAAGGTTTTTGAAAACCTTTGGAGGGAAATTGAATAAGAGGTAGTTGAGAGGAATATTCCTCAAAATATTCCTTTGTGAGGATAATTGAGGAATTAGATAAATGATTAAAATTATTTTCATGCGCAACCTGGTTAGTTGACCATGAGTTGATTTAACTCTTGAGGAGTTAAAAGCTGGAGGAATTGATAATGATGATTAGAAAGTTGATTTAGGATTAATTAATACAAAATTAATTAATTGGAGAGGATTAGGAGATGTGACATTTGATTTGATTTATTTAATCAAATGGGAGGATTAAGAGAGGATTTAATCAAATAATTTGATTTAATTAAATATAATGAATAATTAGTTAGAAGAATGATGAATTAATCCAATAAATTTAATTATTTGATTAATATTTGAATTTGCTGATTTTAATTAAATAATGTTAATTATTAAATTAATTGATCAATTTGAAGTGATTTGGGAAGAAACGGTG
Source organism: Sequoia sempervirens (assembly GCA_007258455.2). Classification (NCBI taxonomy): domain Eukaryota; kingdom Viridiplantae; phylum Streptophyta; class Pinopsida; order Cupressales; family Cupressaceae; genus Sequoia; species Sequoia sempervirens. Next base: position 30,650 of record VDFB02043171.1, read on the forward strand.
TTAGTTGATCAAAATTAGATGCATAGTATCCATCATGATATTTTCAGTGTCTACATTTTGCCCCTCTTTGAAGCAAAGCACTTGTTGCGTCAGTTTAAAGAGTAACACTGCCATGATCAAAATTCAAAATTTTCCTAATTTTTTCAGATGCCCCACTATTTTCCTTGCAGAAGAATTATGCTACTATACTACCCCCTCGAGATATTGGGTGAAAATTGCAAAATTAGGCCGAGCTTGGGAAAAAGATTCAACAACGATTTAGGAGTGAAAAAAATAGTCCACGGGATGTGAAATTAGGCTTATCGCGATGAAAATGGGCTTTGTTTGGGAAAAAATAGATTAAATGGGTTCAAAAACCCTAAAAAATACCCAAAAATCCCAAAAAAATTTGCATATAAGGGGTTAAGAGGTCATTTTCAAATCATTTGCTCACGTGCCTTCTAGAAATTCTGCCACTTTTGCTCCAAGGTGTCAACGAAATGGCTGCTCGCGTGCTTCCCAGGCATCAAATGGATCAAGTTTGAGAGTTCCAATGGCCTCAGAATGCAAGACCCCTGGTACACTTTTTGAAACTTTTCTCATTTTTTGCATTTTTCAAGCATTTATTAGGGTACATTTAGGTCAGCCAAAAGCATCTCTCTAGGGTGTCACAATTGTTACGGGCGACACTCTAGGGTTTTAGAGTCATGCAAAAATTTCAAATCAATTTTGTGATATAGCATCACGCAACCCTAAGAGGTTTTGGCATTGCGCAGGAATGCCGAATTGCCTTTGCAAGATAACACCGCATTTGATTTTAGCGTTGCATTTGAAAAATTGCAGAGCGTTGCTTTTGAAAATGTTGCGCCGCTTATGAAATTCAGGCTTACTTTTTCTTTTGAATTATTTTTTAATTTTTTCGAGAAGCGTCCTTTGCAATTTTTTTGACATCATGCACATTTTGGTTGTAGGAGGTCCTACCGATGCTCCATTCGAAGGAGCACAGGAGCCAGTTCTTGTGCAAAGTGAGACATTCGTCAGATCGAGCCCTATTTTTCCTTGGAGCGATTGGGTTCGGACACATTGCATAGATGCCATAGGTGCATATGCACTTTGCAATGATGAAAGCCCTATTTGAGAGATGGCAAAGTGAGACTTGTTCATTCCACCTCCCGACAAGCGAGGCCATTGTCACCTTAGAGGATGTGTGGAGGATCTTTCAAATCCCAATTCATGGTGAGCACATCATCTATGACATCAAGGTTGATAGTGATGCCTTTTTTGCTTTGTTTTGAATTGACTCATATGAGGTGGATAGCAACCAAATTGACCTCCATCGTTATGAGGGGATTTCCCCTAATCTGACATTGTTCATTGGTGCACTGATATCAGGAGTCCTTGTTCTAGATTGATGAGCTCAAGGATGCAACATTGGTTAGGGGATCATTTGGTCCTAGATGATGGAGGATATGAATATCTATGCCTGGGGGCCAGTTGTCCTAGCCTCTTTGTATCATGATATGTACTAGGTCATCTATAGTGGGGCCTACAACATTTGAGTGGGTGTCACCCTTCTTCATTTGTGGGCCTATGAGCACATTTTCATTCTAAGGCCATAGATTATAGATGTTCACACCAACTACGATGATCTTGTGGTGTACAAATACAGGGGGATGACTACCCTCCACTTTACATGTATCACAGGCATCCCACATTGGAGGCAAGTCTTGGATGAGATTTCAGTTTTCACATGGAGACCTTTTCTCCATTTTCTGAGATGGTACAATGATGACGATCATCTTTTCTATTATTGGGAGTCTCAATACATGTAGGGATAGGAGCATTACATGGTTGAGCAATACCTCCCTGATAGGGTTTCCTACTAGTTTGGGGAGGTGCAGGGTGCACCTGATGACACACAAAGAGCCATCTTCACCCGTAGATCCAAAGAGGTAGCATGGGGACAAAGGATCCCACTCTAGCAAGTGATTGATGATTTTAGGCAGCTGGTTATGGTGCCATGGGTGTACTTTGATGTTCTTGCGAATGTAGGGATGACCCAACCCTATGATGCATATTGGTAGGCCCGTGCCCCTATTCGATTGACTTTACCAATAGTGTAAGCTACAAGGAGAGGATAGGTTAGGGGATCAAGGATTGGATAGGTCATGTAGCATCTAGGACAGGATGGGCAAGACAAGGGTGTAGGACACGATGGGCACGACAGACAGGTTCCATCATTAGTGCCACCTATTGGACAGAGCCCACCATGCAACCACCACAAGCAACACCAGGTCTTGATCCTAGGGATGGTCAGATAGAAGTGCTACAGGCACAAATCTAGGTTCTTACAAGGAAACTTCAGCAAGTGGAGGCCCAAATATAGACATTGGTCCAAGAGAGGGACCAGGCTCAGCAGGAGGTGGCGCAGGAGCACCAGATGAGATAGGATTCTAATATGGCCCTTGCACTTGAGCTAGGATGATGAAAATAGTTAGAGGTTGCAGCCCAATAGATTCAAGGGTAGGCTATAGTTTCGATCGAGATGTATGGCTATGTGATGCAAGAGGCCTCATATTACAAGGCCGTGTACTATAGAGCTGTGGCATAGGAGTAGAGGGAGCCAAATTTCTCCCATATTAGTTAGATAGATCCTACTAGTTACCTCGTGTAGGCACATCAGGGAGACCATCAGGGTCTCACCATTAGAGCTAAGGCAGTCACCATGGAGGCAAACATAGCCAAGGCAACTCAGGATACTGATAGTACACAGGGACATTTTTTTGTACAACCTAATTATGATGTGTAAACATTCATTGGCTGAGTTTTGTGACTAGCCTCTTGTATATCTAATACTATATATTTGATTTCGATGTATCATGACATTAAATTTTTTTGATATATACATGTGATGACTTGTGATGCGTTTATGTGATGTGATGTTTATTTTATTTTATGTGATGTGTGTATATATATATAGATGGATGGATGCATGCAATGTTTATTTTATGATGTTATATGCTTTATGATGTTATGTAATGTTATGATGGATCTATGAGGACACATTATTATGATGGATGCATAATGCATTTATGGATGATGTATACAATGCAATGACATGTTCTGTTTCTTTTTTAGTATCTTTTCTATGTACGATATGATGATGCAAAATGTGTGATGTTTTTAATGATGCTTATGTGGTGGATGATAATGCAAATGTCATGTAATGCTTATCTTCTTTTTCAGTACCTTTTTCATATGCGATGTATGTATGGATGATGCAACATGTGATGATGCCTATATGATTATGCAAATGTATGGTTTATATTATGGGATGTTTAGAATAACCAATCTATATTATGATTGATAAAAATGCAATGTGTATGAGATGATTAATGTTTCCTATTATGTATGATATGAATGATATGTAGTATGCTGACATTTTGTGGATGCAGGATGGATGCATATATGGATGTTTTTGTTTCTGAATGTCATGATACCCTATTAGTATTAGTATTTGGAAAAGATAGAAGAAAGAGAAATCAGCCCTTGAATTTTAAGATGATGATAATGAATACGATGATAATGATGATGATTGCTTATCAGAGACTAGGGATATAAAGAGATTACTTACCTTATTTTTGATAATACACATAGATACGATGCATCAAGGTATAAAGAACTAGGATGACATTGTATCTAGTGCGATGGAATTTGACTTGACAATTAGATAGGAGTATCCCTGTTCACACTTGACATACAAAACCCTATTTAGGATGTACTTCATATATTTCAAACATCTCAAACCAAAACATAGAAAAGTAGAACCTTCCCATGTGGTCAACAAGATATTCAAAATATCCTCCCTATAGACCAAACAAAGTAAGCATGACCAAGGTTATATTACAAGAATATCCAACAAGCACAGTAGATAAAAAGATAATGATCAATGCCCCATTCCTTTCTCTCTAAATCATTTTTTTTAGACATCATCAAGAGGTCATTGGAATGAGCACAATAAGATAAATCAAAAGAAAAGATCAAGTAAACAAATAAGCTAATGTTCTTCATACCTCTATCCATGACTAAACTATGGTGATGCCTGATGTTGATGTCCATTGTAGGAAGGATGCATCCTAGGACATGATGTTATCAGATGATTTTGGGATTAATTGGATGATGGGTTATTAATACCAAGATTTTACCAACTTGTTTACTTACCGACCTAGATTTGAGACCTTGATGACTGAGTTTTCACTTTCCATTTGCTAGACTTGTTTCTGATTGTTTCACCAAATTTTAAAGATGGCGATCATTTATTATGAGCAGATGTTTATTTCAGGTGATCATGAAATGAGGTGGATGGATTTTTTTCAAATATTTGGATGTTTTTGATGTTTTGAAATGTTTTGAGGCTATTTTTGGTATTTTCGAGATGTTTTGCAAATGTTTTTCTTTTCAAATTTTTTGATGTTTTTATGTTTTCTAAGATTTTGACCAAGAACCTAACCTAAAGACTTATCCTAGGGGCCTCAGGGGCTGATCAAAGATTAGCCTTTCCTATGTTATACACACAGAGACCACATAGTTCGACTAACACAAACCTATTTATTGATGAGAATATGGACAAATGGATTGCCATTTTATTATGACATAATCCTAAAGGATTGACCTAATATGTCTTGGGGGCGCATCAGTGATGGCCTTGCCTACGTTTAGAGCTCAGAGACTCATAGTTCGACAAGATGACTCTGTTTTGTTGACACTTTTTTAATTTTTGACTTGTTTTTGGATTTTGATTAGTTTTGAATGTTTTTGGGTTTTTTGATTTTTTGAATGTTTTTGGATTTTTTTATTTTAAGGAAGATTTCAAGAATATACAGTAATCCAATCAAATGTAGGTATAAGAACATGCCCCCAGCGTGAGGTGATATACTACTCTGATATAGGCAGGACAAACTGACCTTAGGAATGTGCCAAGTAGTACTAGGAGGGATCATGATACAAACACAAGATCAAGCTATGATGCAGATGCAGATTGGTGATGGAAGGATCAATAGAATGCGATGGATGAATGATGCAAAACAAGCCATAGAGATCATGGTGGCTGGAAAGTGATTATTTACACAAGGCACCTTTTCACCAAGGTACTTGCCCAAAGTACCACTGAAGTGGCTTTCACTAGAGGACAATTTTTTTTTTCAATCCTTTTTTTGATTCTTTTGTATTTTTCTAGATTTATACCTTGCAAGTCTAGGCATAAATTTTTTTGAGATGGGAGCTATTAATAGGCTCCTGTAGAGGCTCACCTTTGGGTGTAGATAGTTGATATGCTCCTGATTTGTAGCTTGTCATGATGATGACAGGTCCCAACCAATTGGGTTCAAACTTTCCCTTGCTTTCTAGATTTGGAAAATTATTTTGATTTTCTTTCAATATGAGCTCTCCAACTTGAAAGGTTTGACTCCTGATCTTCTTATTGTAGCTTCACTTGAGACAGTTCTGGTAGACCTGTAGATGGTTCAAGGCATCCATACACTACTCATCCAATAGTTCCAGCTTGTTCAATCGTGACACTTGATATTCTTCATCAATGATGAGGTTTTGTAATGATATTCTTAAGGATGGGAGCTTGATCTCAATAGGAAGGATGGCTTCTAATCCATAGACTAGGGAAAAGGGGGTTACACCTTTAGGTGTGCAGATACTCATTTGGTAGGCCCATAAGGTGGGATTTAGCTGTAAGTACTAGTCACGACCAATGTCATTGACTATCTTCTTCAAAATTTTCAAGATGGTTTTATTAAAATCCTTAGCTTGGCTGTTACCCTAGGTGTAGTATGGAGTGGAGAAGCGATGTTGGATATTGAATTTTTGGCATAGTTCTTGAACATCCTAGTTTTTGAAAGGTGTCTCGTTATCTGAGATAAGGGCTTGTGGAACACCATGATGACAAATGAGATAGTTCAGGATAAACTTGGAAATTTGCTTCCCTATGATACAGGTCATTAGGATGGCCTCTACCCACTTCATGAAGTAATCAGTGGCGGTGATAATGAACCTGTGTCCATTGGATGAAGTGGGTGTGATTTTACCGATGAGATCAAGCCCCCATTATGAAAAGGGCCAAGGTGTTATGAATGGTTGAAGCTCTTGAGATGGTGCATGGATGAGATCCCCATGTTGTTGACATTGCAAGCACTTTCAGACATAGTCGTGAGCTTCCTTTTCCATTTTTGGCCAATAGTACCTCATCCTCAACAGTTTCTTAGCCAAGGTCATACCACTCGAATGTGACCCACAAATGCCATTGTGTACCTTGGTTAAAGCATTCAAAGCTTCCTCAAGATTAATCCATCATAACAAGATTCCTTTGATACTCCTATGGTATAGGGTGTCTCCTAAGATAACAAAGTGGGATGACTTCTTGAAAAATGTTCTCTTAAGGTTCAGGGTGATATTGGTGGGGAGGACTCCTATTTTCAAGTAGGTGTAAATTTCATGATACCAAGGGTCATTGGGACCAACAATTTCATACATGAATTCAACCTTTGGTACATCGAATGTTGGTGTGAGAAATTTCTCTACTAGGAATTCCTATTTGGGGATGTTGCGTGGGATATCCAATAGCGATCCAATTTTTTCCATAGCATCTGCCACTTTATTATTTTCTCTTGGTATTTGCTCAAACATGATGTCAATGAAGAATTTTTTGAGGCTTTCCAATAGTTTCTTGTATGGAGTCAATTTGTCATCTTTTGTTTGGTATTCATTATTTACTTGATTAATGATAAATGCGAGTCCCCATAAACCTTAAGTGCCATGATTTGCCATTGTACTACTATTCTAAGTCCTATGACAAGAGCCTCATACTCTACAATGATGTTTGTGTAAGGAAAAGACAACTTATATGACTTGGGTATGCAATCCCCTTATGGTGTAATGAAGAAGATTCTCGCTCCTAACCCATGTTGTGTGTAAGATCCATCAAAACATACTTTTGAGTGATCTGCTACACTTAGGTTAAAGATGCACTCATCAAGGAAATTTGATACAAGTGGTTTCTCTGAATATATCGATGCCTCTGCAAGTTGGTCTACAATTACTTTCCCTTTAATAGCCTTCTAGTCTACATACTCAATGTCATACTCTGTTAGGATCATGACCCATTTAGCTGCTTGCCTTGTGAGCATTACTTTGGAAAGTAGATACTTGAGAGGGTCTATCTTGGAAATGAGTTTTATCTGGTGAGCCAACATATGGTGTCTAAACTTATGTGCTATGAACAGCACTACTAGGAAAGCCTTCTTGATGGATGTTTAATTCAGCTCATGTCCCACCATGGTTCTATTGATATAGTAAATAGCCCTCTCCTTCTCATTTTCATCATGTTGAGCTAAGAGAGCACCAAGGGCTATTGTTGTTGCTGATATATATAGGATCAATGGCTTATTTGGAATTGGTGGCATAAGGACTAGCAGTGTTAGCAATTATTCCTTGATTTTATTGAAAGTTTGGTCACATTTCTCATCCCATTTGTATGCTACCCCCTTGTGGAGTAGATGAGAATATGGGATAGCCTTATCTGCTAATTGTGCTATAAACCAGTGTATAGATTGGAGCCTTCCCTGCAAACCCCTTAACTACTTCAAATTTCTTGGTGCCTCCATCTCGAGAATTGCTTTGACTTTGGTAGGGTCTATCTCGATTCCCCTCATGGATATAATGTACCCTAAGAGCTTGTCTGATTGTACACCAAAGAAACACCTTTTTTGGATTAAGCCTAACCTTGTATTCTTCTAGCCTGTCAAAGATGGAGATTATTGCCGCTATGTGATCTCGACGCTTCATTGATTTGGCCAATATTTCATCCACATAGTCTTCCACAATTTTGTGAATCATGTCATGGGAGATTAGTGTCATAGCTCTTTGGTAGGTAGCCCCTGCATTCTTCAACCCAAATGGAATCATGTTCCAATAGTAAGTCCCCCATGGACAAGTGAAAGTTGTCTTGTGTTGGTAATTCTTAGCTATCATGATTTGATTGTACCCTAAGAATCCATCCATTAGTGATAATATTTCATTCCCTACCATCATATCCACAATCATGTCTATGTTTGGGAGAGGGAAATCACCCTTGGGGCATGCTTTGTTTAGGTATCTGAAGTCAGTGTAGACAAAGATGCCCCTAGTGGGCTTAGAGACTAGTACAAGGTTTGAAACCCACTTTGGATAATCAATTGGCCGTATGAAGCCAACATCAAGGAGTTTTTTTAATTCAAGTTTGACCATTAATGCTATTTGTGGATGCATTTTTCTTAGCTTTTGTCTTACTGGTTTTTCCTCTGGATAGATAGCTAGATGGTGAACCACAACTTTTGGATCAATACTGGGCATGATAGCATAGGTCCATGCAAATTTTACCTTTCTTTCTCTCAGAAAGTAGTTAGGAGTTCCTGTTCTTTTATCAAAAGTGATTCTGCATAGAAGGTGATATGTGATGCTTCCTCGGTCCCTAGATTAACTAGATTACATTTCTCTGCCAAGACTGTTGACTTTTCTTGATGAATAGCACTAAGGGGAAGATTGAATCCCTCATCCTTTGGCACCTTAGAGAGGTTTTCACCATTGGATATGTCCTTTTTTTTACTATTTTTGGGTCAGAGAGTGCCATAGTGTGGTTTTCACTCAAAGACCTAGATATTATTCTTAAATTTTCACTTTTGCGAATGAGGGATTCAATAAGTTCCCCATAATATGCATGTGTGTCTAGCTCAATGTCAAACCCTACTTTATGATCTCCACATGGTAGAGTATCCCGCAATCCCATGAATTTTGAGAGAGCCTCATTGGTTTCGAACATGTCTAAAATCTATTAGATATTGCTAATATGCGGTTGACATTGATGTCAGCACTATTGAAATTAATGTCCTTAAGGTTGTATATGTCGAGGATATTGAGAAAATTGTAATAAAATAAGTTGCAAGTTATCAGTGATGTAGTGAAGTTTAGTATAGCCATCATTTTATTGGATAGCTCATTATATTGATGATAAGAGGTTGTGGATTGTGGATTAAAGGGTTTGTTGTTGAGTACATCTAGTTTATCCACGTAAAGTTTTAGAGATCTGCATGAAGATTCGATCGAGTTATGAGTATCTATGTTCTAATAGTTGTTCTGTTGCTTTAGTTGGTGTTCCTAAAAGAAGATAATATGATTCTAGTAATTTGAATTGTTGTGGATGCTTAGTGATTAATGATGCTCATGGATGTTTCTAGATTGTGCTCTATTTTTGTTGCACATCCACATTGATCGTTGTGCTTGCGATTAGTGATTTTCTTCTTTGAGTTTATGCTTTTCATGATCATGGTCGACAGGGTGATTGTAGCATGTTGTGGATCTTGGAGGCATAATTGTTTAATGTGTTTCATGTTTGAGGATGTTGTTTTGGGTCATCACTATGTTTTGGCCAACATTGGTTGGTGCACATTGATAATTGTTTATTGATTTGGGCTGACAGTTTGTACTCATTTTATATTTTGTTGAAGCCAACATGTAGATGATGTTATCCTTAGTTGCAGATATATATGAGCAATTTCTTATACCATTTGAAGGCATGTGATGTAGTGGTGTGCAAAGTGTGTGAGTGCTATTTGCGAATAATGTTCTAATCTTTCAAAGGTAGAAGTGTGAAGAAGAGTGAGCAGACTGTGCTTAACCCGAATTGTAATCGGGCATCAGCAAATGCTATTTTCTCAATTCAAAATCTTTTGGATGTAATCCAAATGTTTTTGTAAGACAGTGTGTCTTCCTTTGGGCAGTAAGCCTTTTTGTATTTGAGTAGTGAGCTCTAGGCAGTGTGCCTGAATGCATGTGCATTCCCCATTTATAATTCCTTTATACTTTTAACAGAGTATAATCTTGTGGACTAACCTCCACCATTTTTTTTCCCCTAACAAGGTTCCCACATAAAAAATCTTGGTGTTATGTGTGTTTCTGATGTGGTGATGGTTTATGCTTTCATGTTTATTTATCATATCTGAGAATAAGTTTAATAAGTTTAATTTTTGTGACAACTAATTCACCCCCCCTCTCAGTTGTTTTCCCTTGTGTTGCCAATGATTGGTATTAGAGTAGGTTCCTTGAAAGAATTTTAATAGCTTGAGGTGATCTGGGATGGTGACATATAAGAACGATAGTCAGAGATTTTATGGAACTAATTATTCTTTGTGGAAGACTTGAATGGAGTGTCATTTGAGATGCACTTTTGAACCTTACTAGAAAATTACAAAGAATAGGTATATCATTCCATAGAATGGTCCTTCTACTACAGATGAGATTAAGGAATTCGAGTACAATATCAGGGCTAAGGAAGCATTGTTGAGTGCTCTAACTGATTCTAAAATGACAAATGTAATGGAGCTGAAGACTACTTATGAGATCTGGAAAAAGTCAGAAAATTTGTATGAAGGTGGTGCCCATGTGAAGATTGCTAAGTTGCAAATCCTAAAAGGGAAATATGAAAAATTAAGAATGGGTGAAGATCAGAACATCACTTCTTTTATGTAGAGAGTGAATGAACTTGTGTGTAGTATTAGATGTGCTGGTGGAACATTGGAAGAATCAAAGATTGTTGCTAAAGTGCTCAAATCCTTGCCTGCTACATACAAAGCCAAAGCTACTGCTATTGAGGATATCTGGACTGTGACAAATGTAACTAGAGACATGTTGATTGGTAAGCTTACTACTTTTGAGTTAAGTGAGTTTGGTTATTCCCTTCCTTAGACAAAATCTGCATTCAAAGCTACTATCTCCGGAAAAGATGAGTAGAGATATGATCCGGGTGAAATTTCACTAGTACAAAAACAACAATATATGACTAAATAAACTACTAAAAATTGCATATAAATGACTAATTTTGGTCACATGACCATTAGTAGTTTATTGCCGGTCATTTATAACACGACCAAATTTATGACTAAACTATTTTAGTCATTTATCTAGTCATTGATTTGGTCATTGATTTAGTCATTGATTTAGTCGTTAATTTAGTCATTAATCGTTGGTAATTGGTCATTTATTTAGTCATTGTAGTGATTTATTTAGTCATTAATTTAGTCATTGATTATTGTTAACTGGTCATTTATGTAGTCATGGTTTAGTCATGTTAATCATTTATTTAGTCATTTATGAACTAATGCTTTCAGATGTGTATGCAAACTCTTATGTTTGGAGAATGCTATTACAATAACTAGTCTATGAAATTGCAAACCAAGAGAAAATTCTGTTGTGATTGAATAATATAAAACTTTAAAGCTCTTATGTTATTAAAACTTCAACAAATTTGGAATTGAAACAACATTGGAAAATAATTCTCTATATATTCAAACTGTATATAAAATATGTTACAAAGAACTCTATATATAGAGTTTTGAATACAAAATCTTTTGCAGTATGCAAACTACTGATTTATTATACTTTTAAAATTGAAAAAAAACTAAAACCAAATGGTGTGAATGTATGTCTTCAGTGATGCCACTATTGCACATGAGATGGGTAGTAAATGCATCCAGTAAGGCACTGGTTTTGCATTTTCTCCTTGCTCTGTACCTATCCACAATAAAAATATAAACATATTACTAGGTAGCATAAATAACGAATATCTTAAAAGCAGATACCTATAAGCATTAGAGTAAGTCTAATAAATAAAAATGCATAGAATTAATTATATTACAAAAGAAATGCATTTGCAAAAGAATTAATATCAAAGTAATATCTTAAATATTACTAGCTTATCAGAGCAATATCTCCTTGCTATGTACTGTCCATAAAAATATTACTAAATAGCTATAAACAATGAATATCTTAAATGCAGATACCCATAAGCATTAGAGTAAGTCTAATAAATAAAAATGCATAGAATTAATGATATTGCAAAAGAAATGCATTTGCAAAAGAATAAATATCAAAGTAATATCTTAAATATATTACTATATTATCAAAGTAAGTCTAATAAATAAAAAATGCATAGAATTAGTGATATTGTAAAAGAAATGTATTTGCAAAAGAAATAATCTCTACTTTTTCTATTTTGTATTCAATTATTGTATTATTCTTTAAATCAAATCACCAAAATATCTTGAAAACTTAAATTTCATTCTAAATTTAAATTAAATTCTAATTTCTAATTTAACAATTAATAATTTAGATATAAAAGCAACCTTTCTTTTTTAGTTTTTCTTTTCTAATGAAAAAGAAAGATTGCTTCAAAAAAGCTAAGCTAGTAATAAAATTATTTAAGAAAAACTAAAAACTTAAATTTCATTCTAAATTTAAATTAAATTCTAATTTCTAATTTAACAATTACTAATTTAGATATAAATCCTTCCTAGCCAGTGATGGGGAAGATGTGCTAAGGTGGAGTGCCTCTGCAGATGGGGAGTATAAAGTAAAATTGGGCTACAAACTCAAGGAAAACAGTATGCCAAGGAAAACATGGCCTACCTCTTTATGCTGGGGAGGAGATGTCTTGCCAAAAGCAGGTGTTTTCTTATGGTTAGCATCTCAAGGAAGGATTCTTACTCAAGACAGAATCTCCAAGTTAGGTTTCAAAGGACCCAATAGGTGTGTACTATGTAAATAGCAGGTAGAATCTGCATCCCACCTCTTGCTCTCCTGCCCCTATGCGGAATACTATTGGAAACACATCCTCCAAATGCTAGACTTCCCCACCCCCTTTGCTTCAAATCTATGGGATTGGCTAGTGGCGTGGCCATCGAAGCCACATAAAGGTATCTTCAGCAATATATGGCAAATAATTCCTTCTACAATTTGTTGGGAATTATGGAAGGAACGAAATAGACGAATATTCCAAGAGCAAGCGCTGGGAAGAGAACTTTTAGTTGGAAGAATTACTAAGGCAATCATAGAACTAACAAACACCGCTGAAAAAAACATTCCCTTCCCCAAGAATGTCTTCTCCAGTAAGGACATCGATCTCTCAAACAAATTCTATGGTCTTCATATCCCTTCCATTTCAAATAATCTAAAGGTCCCTCAGAAGGCAGAAATCGGGCAAGGTACAGTCTGGCAACATTTGCAACCCGGGTGGATAAAAATAAACTTTGATGGCACCTCCATGGGTAACCCAGGAGCAGCTGGTATCAGTTGTGTGGCTCGAGATTGTGAGGGAAAGGTGCTAGCTTAAGAGGAAAAAAATATAGGTTAAGCATCAAACAATCTGGCAGAAATTAGAGCAGCACTGTGTGATATCGAACTAGGAAAAAAGCTTGGAGCTTCAAAAGTTCATCTCAAGGGCGATTCGCTAATTATAGTGAATGCCATAAGAAGCAATTTTACCCCAAATTGGCTACTACAAAGATGGCTAAACCCAATTTGGACATTGATAACATCATTTGAAGAATTTCGTGTCAGCCACATATATCGAGAAGGAAATACCGTGGCTGACACTCTGGCTAAGCATGCGGCCTCGGAGATGCAGGACGGTTTAGCAGGAGACAACTAAGATTATACGTGGGAAGGGTCTTCTCTAATAATGTAAAAACAAGGTTCTGATTATGATGTTAATAGCCCTCTGTTCACTACATTACGTGGTCCCTGGAAGTCGAAGGGAAGAAGGTCCAAGTAGTCGAAGATAAATGGAAGTTAGTAGTAATTAGTATATATGTTAGTCGATTGGATAGGAGTAGTATAGTAGAGCTCCTGGTATGCAAGTACAATTGAAGAAGATATAGTTCTACAAGCCCACGATGTAAATCCTTTTTTGGAAATTAATATATAAGGTGTTGGCCTTACTAGTTATTAATCTATCAAAAAAAATAATTACTAATTTAGATATAAAAGCAACCTTTCTTTTTTATTTTTTCTTTTCTAATGAAAAAGAAAGATTGCTTCAAAAAGGCTAAGCTAGTAATAAAATTATTTAAGAAAAACTAAAAAAATTATTAGAATGTCTCTTTATAACTAAAATTCTATTGTAATAAAATTATTTAAGAAAAACTAAAAACTTAAATTTCATTCTAAATTTAAATTAAATTCTCATTTCTAATTTAACAATTACTAATTTAGATATAAAAGCAACCTTTCTTTTTTAGTTTTTCTTTTCTAATGAAAAAGAAAAACTAAAAAAGAAAGATTGCTTCAAAAAAACTAAGCTAGTAATAAAATTATTTAAGAAAAGCTAAAAAATATATTAAAATGTCTCTTGATAACTAAAATTCTATTGTAATAAAATTATTTAAGAAAAACTAAAAACATAAATTTCATTCTAAATTTAAATTAAATTCTAAATTCTCATTTAACAATTACTAATTTAGATATAAAAGCAACCTTTCTTTTTTAATTTTTCTTTTCTAATGAAAAAGAAAAACTAAAAAAAAAGATTGCTTCAAAAAAAGCTAGTAATAAAAGAAAGAAAAACTAAAACCTTCAAAAAAACTTAAATGTATATTATCAGCAGTGACTGCAACCATGAATGGAAGATACACTATGAAGTTGTGAATGTGCTCGAAATAAATTATTGAAAGCATTGTGAGAATAAAATGGGTTCAAGAATACAAGCCTAGATTATTTACAAAATCTATTTCAAGAAAAAAATCTGAAAATGAATGAAAATAGGCCAGAGATTTCAGGAAATGCCAAAAGTTGTGATATTAAGTGGTGATATTAAGTGGAAAGAAGCTGAAACAAAGCCCTCTATTAAAATCAAGATTTCCAATAAATATAATAATTCTCTCAGTTATGAAGGTGCTCTCTGGGAATTCAGACACACTTTGGCTGCTCCTGTCCAATCTGTCATTCATCCCATTCATAATCAGACACTTTACTTAGATGAAAAACATAAAAGAAAATTAAAGAAAGAATTTTAGGGCATGCCATTTATATAATTTTTGGAGTTTCCTTTGTGGAAACTGTTACCCAATTTTCACCTACGGGCTCAATTGGGCAGGGCAATCTATGTTTCAAGTGTTCTTGAAGGCCAAATGGGACATTTCAATCAAGAGTTCGATCATGCACCTAAGGATATTTCACAAGGGAGGTCTATTGGAAAGTATCACTCAGTCAGATTTGGCATAAACTCATCAGAAAGGAAAGTCAGCAAGACCTTCCTATTGTCTTGCTGATTGGCAGTGTGTTCTCTGTGTTTGAATACACCGGTCGCCAGGATATTCGGGTCGCCAGGAGTTTTTATGTATCTCTCTGCTGGAAGGAAGTCACACCTATAGTTATTTAAAGGGCTGCCATTAGGGAGAAGGTTTCACATTCGCTATGATGTCTCGGTGACCATTTGCAGTCTTGCCGAAGCGGCCGATGTCAAAGTGAAGTCTCTCCAAAAGCAACAGGGTATCGGCGATAGTGATGAGGTTCGGTAGGAGTCTCCTCGATAACTAGTGTCTTGCTGAGGGGATGACACGTTCGGTATAGGGTTGTGCCCTCAACAAATGGTCTTACCGATATGGTCATGTCTCCCCTAAAAGAAGAATGAAGTCTCAACAAAGGGAGGCATCTTTGACAAAAGGTCTGGCCGAATGCAAGAGGTCACGCTGATTGTAGACATCGGGGAGCTCTCAGCTTGAAGTTTTCCCTTCGGCAAGATGTCTTCCTAAAAGGGAGGCATCTTCGGCAAAGGTTGGTGCCTTCGCCAGAATGTCTTGCCAAATCAAGGATGTCTCCCTGACATATTTGACATCGGTGTAGTTTCCAGCCGTCGAGGAAATGTCTTCCTGACTTGATGAGGTCTCGGCGAAATGAAGTGAGCTCGGGCAGACAGGAGTTCACTATGAAGTCTCAGCGACCACGTGATGTATTACCAACCAAAAAGTAAACACATCACCAGGCAGGATGGAGGATATCACCATGAGGTCTGGCCGAAGGGGTAGAGTCATACCGAGATGAAATGTTCTTGGCATAGGTTGGTGCTTTTGCCAAAATGTCACACCGATCTGTGGGAGGTCTCACCAAAGGGATACCTTCGGCATATGTCAACAGACTTCGCTATGAGGTCTTACCGAAGACAAAAGGTCTCCCCGACAATAATTCTTGAAGCGGTGTTGACAAAAGAAAGAGGGCCCTTGGTACGACTAAGGGACCTCGCTGAGATGTCTCAGCGATTATAAAAAGTCTCCCTGACACATTTGACTTCGGTGTAGTTTCTAGCCATTGCCCTAAGGTCTCGCCAACATGGACACGTCTCGGCGAACAAAGGTGATCTCAGCCAAAGGAAGTAGTTTTTCCATGATGTCTTGGCGAAGGTAGATGTCTCCCTGACCAAAGAGAAAGTAGCTCATCACCGAGAGTTAAGGAGCCCGGCGAGAGGTCTGGCTGATTGGCCAATGTCTCGCCGATAACAAGGGTCTCACTAGGTGTCTTGCCAAATGAAGAGTTCACCAAAGGAAAAGGAATTCTATAAGATGTCTCGGTGAATGAAGGCGGTCTTAGCGACGGAAGCAGGAATCGGTATGACTATTGGACCTCGCTATGAAGTCTTCCCGACTTGCCATGGTCTTGTCGAAGGAAATGAAGAGCTCGGTGGAATGGAATGCGTTCAGGGTAACATCAAAGGAGTCTCGCCGACAGAAGATGAAGGGTCTCAGTGTAGCCTCTTTCTTTTGGTAAAACATCTCACCGACACTCAGATGTCTTGCCAAGTGAAGAGGAGCTTGGGGAGATATTGAAATGAACTCGGCGAAGGAGAAGACCTCGGTATGAGGTCTGGGCGAACCATGGAGGTCTCGTTGACAAAAGGAACTTGCCGAGGAGTAATCTCAGCGAAGTAAAAGGAGCCTTTGGTGTAACATTTTTAGCTCGCTATTGAGTCTCAGCCACACAGGAAGGTCTTGGCAACATAAGAAGCGTCATCGGCAAAGGTCTCACCGACTAGGGGAGCCTCCCAAAACAAAAGAAGTTCGCCAAAGGGAAAGGAATTCTACATGACATCTTGGTGAACTAAGGGGGTCCTGCCGACAACAAATGAATTGAGCTCGCCAGGAGTTGAGGCTTTCGGCATGAGGTCCTAGCAACTTCTTGAGGTCTTGCCGAAGTAGATTGACTTCGGTATAGCGTTGTGTTTTCGCCCTGAGGTCTCACCGATGTGGCAATGTCTCCCTGAATGAGGAGAGGGTGGAATCATCGCTGAAACATATGTAGCTCGCTATGACTCTTGCCAATGATAATGAGTCATGCCGATAAGTTTCAGAATGATATAATCGCATCGGTGAGACACTTTCAGTGTTTCACCGAGATGTGATTTTGATCAAAGCAAGCCTTTGACCGTCGATAGTCTCATGTGGTGTATGGCCAACCAACCAGAGGGAGCTAAGGGCGAGTGTGGCAGTTTAACTAGCAAAAAGAAGATCAACAGAATGTGAATCAACATGGATCTATTATGAGCTTAGGAGCATTCAAAGCACTCAGCAGAGAGATTCAAAGGTGGACACGAGGAGCTGAAGTAAATGCAGTGGTTGCAGAAATATCTGAAGAAGGCTTCTCCAGGAAATGACTCAACTAATGTATGTTTCCGTAACTCAACTAGAATCCTAAATACAACACAGAGTTTACCTTGGAAGCTTGTGTTCATATTTGTATTGATTCTCATTTTTGTATCTTTCTTTCGAATATGCAAGTCTTTAACTGTGTTTTATAATTCTGCACTTATGTCTTAAGGTTTTGAAATTGATCTTTCCTTCCCAGGATGTGTATGTAGTCCAAACCTATTAGGACTAAAGCATTAAATCTGAAAGAAGTTGTTCTAAGTATGTGAAGCAATAGAATTTAAACTTTCAAGTGTATGTTCTTCCTATGTTCGCTTCGTGATTTATCATTAATACGGTGTATCACCATAAGTTTAATTCCATCTTTGTGAACTTTCCTTCTCCCTTTCCCTTCAAAGAAGTAGTAGTTTAGGTGACACCCAAAGGAAGCCGACCTTCTCCTGAGGTTCACTCCAATCTATAGGTGACCCACAGCCTTGAAATGATCCCATGTTGCTCTAGAAAGCTCAATTTTGTAAACTTTGCATAGGGTGCATTTCTAGGTGACAACAGAAACATCAAGTATACAAAAGTTTGTTTTATTGAGTATTGGGTCTCTACCACACACCCATGAGGAAGAGAAAATGAACAGAAAGAAAAATACCTAGAATGTTATGAAGGTCATGGCCATTAGAACACAAAAAGCCCTCGAAATAATGAAAATAGTTAGTTGAGAGTGCAAAGTTTTACATTTTCTACAGAAAGAAAGTAACCCATCAAGATTTGTGCAGGGAGATACAAGGGTTTTTATCTTATTGCCTCTACTGAGCTCGAATCGAGCCTATTCTCATAGAAATTTAAGACATAAGAATAATGAAACTTACACAAGGTTGTTGTAAAGGAGACGCCCTCCAAAGTCTTTAGAAATGAGCCTCAAAGATACTCCAATGACGGTCAAACAAAGAGGAGAGATATCAACAAATGGTAAGAAAAGGAAATACAATAGAAAATACTTAGTCGCGACCAATTGAGCTCGATAAAATGCTTCAAAATGGAGAATACTTTTCAGTTTCACCAAAGACTTACCTCTGCAAGATTTTTTTTTCAGGAAAATCATCAGAAACAACAAAATGAGTCACCATTCCACTCTCAAACCCTACCCAGGCATGGCGGTGTTGAGTTTTCTCCAAAAATACAAGTGAAAAATGGAATGAGTTTCTTCTCCAAAAATACAAGTGAAAATGAAATGAGATTAGGGCTCAGTTTCTTTTTGATTTATGGTTTTTTCATTACCCTAGGCCTTTTTCATTACCCTAGGCTGAATGGTTGATTTTTCACATTGTATTAAAGAAAATTGGTACCTTTTATATTTTTATTAGAAAAATCAAATACCATCGCCCACTTTCTCAATTTTTTACTTCATTTGATTTTGATTTCAAAATTAAATCTATCACTTTTAATTATATTATAATATTATATAATATAAATATTATATTAGATTACAATATAACAATTATATTATATTATTATATTATATATTTAATAATAATATTATATTATATTATTATTTAATTTTAGTATTTAATATAATATTATATAATAATATATATTATATAATATCATATTATATTATAATTTATTATTATATTATATTATAATACAATACACTCCCTCAATTCAAATTTTTTTAATTAACCACTTTAATGTCATATTGTCTAATTTTTATGTGTGACTAATTATTTAGTCATTTTTATTTGTTGGAATAATTATTTAGTCATCTTTATTTGTGTTTTGAAATTAAAGATAGCCCTCAAAATGCAATTGGATTGTTTAAATCATATTTTATTAGTGAAATTGACCACAATTGCTCTTTGATACATTTGACATGCTAACACAACATGAAAATCAAATTGGCTTCAAATCATAGTTAAAAACATTAATGATTCATTAACATAATGAGTAATAAAAGTTAAAGAATGTAAATGTTAATTTTTTTTTATAAAATATGTGAAGGCCTTAAGACTGCACCGAGAGCCAATGCCTTCTATTCAATAGGTATTTTTGGTGCATCAAGCAACCTAGGTGGCCAAATGGCCTGCTTAGGTAGGGGTCCCACGAGGGGGGCTTAAGCTCTATGGATTATGATCAAATTCGAAAAAAAAAGAATAGAGTAATAGTCATTTATTTAATCACTAATTTAGTCAATTATTTAGTCATTTTTATTTGTCTGATATTAGTCATTTATTTAGTCATTTAGTTGTGATTTTACTTGATGACCAAATTAGTCATTTATTTTCCAAATTCTACTAGTGTTAGTCACCTGACTAAAAGTTTTAGTCATGTAGTCATTTATTTTCCAAATTCTACTAGTGTTTCTTCTAAAAAGGTGTTCAAGTATGAGGAGGAAATGAGAGAGATTGAAGAAGAAGAGAGAAAAATAGATGAGCTTGAAGCACTTATTGTCAAGAGGGAAGCTAGAGGAGAAGGTAAGTATAAAGGGAAATTTCCTATTAAATGTTTTTCTTGCAATAAGATAGGTCATTTTACCTCAAGATGTTCAGAAAGAGTTCATAAGCAAAGATCTAACAAGCCTAGATTCCAAAGAAAGTGTTATTTTGCTATTGATGAAGGTGTGACAGATGATGAATCTAATAAAGGGAATGTAAGTGAGGACAAATGGGTATCTATTGCTATCAAGGAAAATTATCATGTACCTGCTGAATCTACTAAGTGCACAAATGTGGAGAAAGCCCTAGCTGCCTCAGTTGAAGAAAAAGATGAATGGGTGATTGACAGTGGATGCTCTCATCACATGATAGGTGATAAAAGTAAATTTGTGAGCTTGGAAAAGTATGATGGTGGTGTTGTAAGATTTGGTGGTGACAAAGCTGGTGTAATCCATGGCAGAGGATCCATTTCTCTTGATGGTAATCATAATATTGATGATGTTCTATATGTGGAAGGTTTGAAGAATAATCTCTTAAGTGTTGGACATATGGTTGAGAAGGGATACAATCTTCAATTCAAGAATGGAAAGTGTAGAATATTGGGGAGTTTTAAAAATGTGATTGCATTTGGTACAAAAACAAAAGGTAATATCTTTCACCTAAATGTTGTTGGTAAAAGTTGTTCAATTGCTCAAGTTGATGAAAGCTGGTTGTGGCATAGGAGAATGTGTTATGTAAACTTCGATAATATTATCAAGATAAGCTATACTCAAGCTGTGAGAGATCTTCCTAAGTTGATAAAACCTACTAATACTATATGCAAGGAATGTCAGTTAGGGAAGCAAACTAGAGTTTTATTCCCATGCAAACAACATTGTTCAAATGAAGTGTTGAAGCTTGTACATACTGACTTGTGTGGTCCTTCTAGAGTCAGAAGTTTACAAGGATACATGTATTTCATGTTACTTATTGATGATTATTCTAGAATGATGTGGGTTACTTTCTTAAGAGAAAAATCTAAAGCTCTAGAGAAATTCAAGATTTCTAAGGCTATGGTTGAGATAGAGACAAGTTTGAAGATTAAATGTCTAAGATCAGATAGAGGTGGTGAATTCACTTTTGGTGAGTTTAATTCTTTTTGTGAAGAGCATGGAATAAAGAGACAATTATCTGCCCCGCGGACCCCTCAACAAAATGGAGTTGTGGAAAGGAAGAACAAGACAATTCAAGAAAATGCTAGGACTATGATGCTGGAAGGAAATGTTCTGCATATCTATTGGAGAGAAGTTGTGAGTACTATCATTTACACTCTCAACTGGGTACAAATCAAAGGTGATACCGGTAAGACTCCTTATGAGCTATGGTATGGTCATAAATCTACTATTAGATACTTCAAAATCTTTGGGAGTAAATGCTATATCAAAAGAGATGAAAATATAGGAAAGTTTGATGCTAGAAGTGATGAAGGAATCTTTCTTGGTTATTCTACTAAAAGTAAATCCTACCGGTGCTACAATAAGATATTGAGGAAAGTAATTGAGAGTGCTAATGTCAAGGTTGATGAAGACACAGTTAGACCATCCAGAACCTACTGATATGATTTAGATGATCAAAATGACAGTTTAGATAAAGGAAAGAAAGTTCAAACTTCAAATCAAGTTCAGATCATTCCGATGAATCAAGAAAATCAAAATGAAGGAACTAGTGAAAGTGCATCACAAGAGCCTGAAGTTCAAGAACACCCTAAAACTCCAAGGTATGTAGGACTAAAACATTCAGAAGATCAGATTATTGGTAATAAGAACAAAGGAGTTCAAACTAGAAGAATAATTGCAAAAGAATACTATTTGATCTCAAAGACTAAGCCTAATAGTGTCAATGAAGCATGTAAAGATGAACATTGGGTGGAAGCAATGAAAGAAGAACAACTACAAATTGAGAAGAATGATATATGGATTCTTGTTCCTAGACCTAAGGACAAAAATGTAATTGGAACTAAATGGGTCTTTTAGAACAAACTGAATGAGCAAGATGAAGTTGTTAGAAACAAATCAAGGCTGGTGTGTAAAGGATATTCTCAGATGGAAGGAATTGACTTTGAAGAAAATTTTGGTCTTGTTGCTAGGATTGAAGCTATGGGACTATTTCTTTCTTATGTTGCTTACAAAAAAATCACGGTTTATAAGATGGATGTCAAGTAAGCATTTCAAAATGGTGAACTAGAAGAAGTGTATATTGAGCAACCAAATGGATTTCAATTGACTGATAAGGGAGATATGGTTTTTCAGTTGAAGAAAGCATTGTATGGACTTAAGCAAGCCCCAAAAGCATGGTATGCTAAATTGGACAAGTATTTATTGAAGCTTGGATTTAATAAAGGTATTGTTGATAGTAATTTGTATTTCAAGATTGATTATGATAAAGATTTGATTGTTGAAGTCTTTGTTGATGATATCATTTTTGGAGGAGATGATAGTTTGTGCATGAAGTTTGTTGATGAGATGCAAAGTGAATTTGAGATGTCTATGATTGGAGAAATGGAATTCTTTTTGGGATTACAAGTTACTCAGCTAGATAAAGGGATATTTATATCTTAGTCCAAGTATGTGAAAGAATTGCTAAAGAATTTTGGTATGGAAGATTCAAAGCTAGTTGGTACACCTATGGTGATCTGATGTAAGTTGACACAAGATGATGATTCTCCAAAAAAAATCAGACTAGATGCAGATCCATGATTGGTGGATTGCTTTATTTGACTCAAACTAGACTTGATATCATGAATTTTGTATGCATTGTTGCAATATTTCAAGCTGATCCTAAGCAATCTCATGTGACAGCTGTAAAGAGGATTTTCAGGTACTTGAAGGGGATAGTTGATATTGGCCTATGGTATCCTAAAGAAGATGACCTTACCTTGAGTGCTTTTACTGATGTTGATTTGGTAGGAGATGTGAATGAAAAAAATAGTACTAGTGGTGGTGCATTTTTCTTGGGAAAGAAGTTGATTTCATGGTTAAGTAAGAAGCAGAATGCCATTTCTTTATCTACTATGGAGGCAGAATACATTGATGTTGCTAACAATTGTACTCAACTTTTGTGGATGAAGCAAATGTTGAAAGATATCAGAGTTGTGTATGATGAACCAATTTCTATTTTCTATGATAATTCAAGTGAAATTAACATTTCTAAGAATCTGATGTTGCATTCAAAAACCAAGCATATATCTATCAAGTTTCAATTTTTGAGAGAGAAGATGAGTGAAAAGAAAGTCAGATTAGAGTATGTGCTCACTAAGGAACAAATTGTAGATATCTTTACCAAGCCCTTTCTTAGGGATACTTTTGAGTATCTCAGAGGGAAGCTAGGGGTGATTACGCCTCCTAATTAGAATTAAGATGCATTGACTTGCATCAGTCTATGCATTTCATAGTCATATCTTATGATCCAAATTGATGTTGTGGTGGTTGCTACTCAGGGGGAGTAGTCAGATGTTCAGAAATGTGGTTCAGAGCTTGTGTGGAAAAAGATAATGAGTATCTTTGTCATTGATGTCAAAGGGGGAGAACATTCATGTGAAAAACTATGAAAGAGTTAAGGAGAAAAGAGTCAAAATCTAAGGGAGAGAAAGTGCTAATAGATAGTTGCATTGATGGTGTTTTTCACATCATGTGTTTCCATCAATGCCAAAGGAGGAGATTGTTGGATATTGTTGATATGTGGTTTTCATTGATGTCAAAACTATTGGAATTAATGTCTTTAAGGCTATATATGTCAAGGATATTGAGAAAATTGTAATAAAATAAGTTGCAGGTTGTTAGTGATGCAGTGAAGTTTAGTATAGCCATCATATTGTTGGATAGCTCAGTAGATTGATGATAAGAGGTTTTGGATTAAAGGGTTTGTTGTTGAGTACATCTATTTTATCCATGTAAAGTTTTAGAGATCCACATGAAGATTTGATCAAGTTATGAGTATGTGTATTCTGACAGTTGTTCTATTGCTTTAGTTGGTGTTCCTAAAAGAAGATAATGTGATTCTAGTAATTTGAATTGTTTCAGATGATTCTATAGTGATTCATGATGCTCGTGGATGTTTCTAGATTATGTTCTATCTATGTTGTACATTCTCATTGATCACTGTGCTTGCGATTGGTGATTTTCTTCTTTGAGTTTGTTTTTCATGATCATGGCTGACAGGGTGATTCTAGCGTGTTGTGGATCTTTGAGGCATAATTTTTTTAAGTGTTTCATGTTCGAGGATGTTGTTTTGGGTCCTCGCTATGTTTTGGTCCACATTGTTGGTGCAAATTGATAATTTTTTATTGATTTGGGCTGACAGTTTGTACTCATTTTATATTTTGTTGAAGTTGACATGTAGATGATGTTATCCTTAGTTATAGATATATATGAGCAATTTTTTATACCATTTGAAGGCATGTGATGCAGTGATGTGTGAGTGGTCTGTGAAGTGTGCGAGTGCTATGTGTGAATAATTTTCTAATCTTTCAAAGGCAGAAGTAAAGTGTGAAGAAGATTGAGGAATCTGTGCTTAACCGAAACTATAATCAGGCATTAGCAGATGCTATTTTCTCAATTCAAAATCTTCTAGATGTAATCCCAATGTTTCTATAAGATAGTGTGTCTTCCTTTGGGTAGTAAGCCTTTTTGTATTTGAGCAGTGAGCTCTAGGAAGTGTGTCTGAATGAATGTGCATTCCCCATTTATAATTCCTTTATACTTTTAACAGAGTATAATCTTGTGGACTAACCTCCACCATGTTTTTTCCCCTAACAGGGTTTCCATGTAAAAATATTGGTGTTATGTGTGTTTCTGATGTGGTGATGCTTTATGATTTCAAGTTTATTTATTAGATCTAAGAATAAGTTTAATAAGTTTAATTTTGTGACAATTGATTCACCCCCCTCTCAGTTGTCTACCCTTGTGTTGCCAACAAAATTAGTGGTCCTCGTTGGTCATAATCGATGAGTTGTGGGTAGAAAAGTTTTAGTTGATTAGTTTGGTTACTTGGCTCAAAAGATAGGGTACTAATCATGAAGAGATGAATCCTCGAATAGCATAGGTAGGTTAGTGATAGGCTCCTTGTCACACACATTGGTTATATCAAAGGTATAGTTATCTAAGGGAAAACCTCATCTGGACACCAGTAACTAATGAGGAGCTTTGAATTTTCCAACCAGGGCACCTTTTCCAAGTATGGTTATCTTTGGAGGGGTGCATCCAAGGCCAAGATTCTTTATTCACTTCTTAGGAATGATGGGTTCTAGTAGGCCATTATCATTTTTTCCAAGCTTTTCATTTTTGTTATAACCCCATCCTTGCATTAATTACAGTCCTTTGTCATTATTGTCCATGGGAAGTTCAAGTACGGGCATTTCATCTTGATATATCCCTTTTGTCTACCACTTCCTGACTTAGGTACCCCCACCTTTTGAATCTAGAGGGGTCTACCTTGAAGGTTTGATCTGGTGTGTTAATCGGTTGAGGTTTCCCATGAGACTGAGGAGATTGAGGCAACTCTCTTATTACAAAGCCACTCTTTTTCATTTTGTAGTCCCCACACCAATTATCTTGGATAATGACTTTAATATCAAAGATGTCCATGATGGAGGGTGTCTTTGTCTCAGAAGTGGTGGTGAGGTTGGATGGGTCTATATATGGAGATGTGGGTCCCTCATCATTCTTTGGTACTTGAGGGATCCTGTAGTACTTGGCCTCCAGATTCTTGCAATAATAAAATGGTTCAGGATCTCCATGGACTGTGACCTCTTGATTTTGATAGGGAAATTTCACACATTGATGGAAGGTGGATGTGATAGCTTGCATCCCATGGATCCATGGGCACCCTAGGAGGATATTGTAAGGTAGTTCAAGATCAAGGACTTGGCATGTGGTTTCCATGATAGATGGTCCTACTTGAATAGGGAGTTGAATGGTGCCTTGAGACACTTGTTCTCAATCATCATATGCCCTGATAGTAATACCCTTACCTTTTTCAATGACATCCTCAGAGAATCCCAAATTCTTTATAAGCTTGAGAGTACAAATATTTAGACCCACACCTCCATCCACCAAGACTCTTTTGACTTTATTCTTATGGACTAAGACTTCGAGATGGAGTGCACAGTTATGAGATGGTTGTGTTGAGAAGTCTTGTTAAGATAATGTTAGGATATGTGGTGTGGTAATGTGTCCAACCATAGCTTGGAACTAGTCTACGTCAAGATTTGTGGGGACAGTGGATAAAGCCAATGCTTCTTCTAGGATTTTTCTATGTGCAAGTAAGATTTTCAGCAACTCCATGATGGAGATCTAGGTGGGGGTTCTTTTTAACTGATCCAAGACATTATAACCATCAAGAATTGACTTTGGATTGGTGATAGATGTTTTGGGTGCTTGGGATGGTCCCAAAATGGTAAATTTTCCCCCACATGTGGTGACTCAACAATTGGCTCTGGATCCTTTAATGCTAACAACGATAACCCACTCATCTAAGGATGCAACAACATGGTTGTAAATATGGTTCACGTCATTATATTTTTATTTACCATTGTTTTTCCCTTTATTGTGATCTGGCATTGGATTCATGTATATCTTTAGATCTCAATTTCCTGCGGTTTGTTCAATGGTTATGGTTATATCATCGATGAGGTCCTAAATCATATTTTTAAGTCTCATACAACTGGTTGTCATATGTCCCTTTATTTTGTGGAAATCACAAAGTTGCTATTTGTTATACCATGGTGGTTTAACTTGAGGCTCTTGATAATTTTCATAAATAGGGATCTTGATGATATTTTCTTGTACTAGCCATTGCATGATAGATTCAATTAGTTCCCCAAGTGGTGTGTATTTCTGTTTAAGGGGATACTTCCTTGGGGGTGGTCCCCTTTGATTGTTCAAGTTATTGACCACTTGATTGTTGGGTTGTTGTGATGATGTGTTGGCTTGTGTATTGTTCTGGTTGCTGACTTGTGGCTGTTGATACGATTGTGTGTTTTTCCTTGGGGCACTGATAATAATTTTGGTGTCAACCACACCATCATTAGTAGCATTCTTGTTCTTTGCCCATGTGAGATGTTTTTTGTTATAAATGGTTGATGGATGGTTGTCTTGATAAGTAGGTGTCCCATCTTGTGTGATAAGGTCTCTTTCAATGTTGAGCACCTTGGGGATCAATTGGTCATATGTGGTGATGCATCACATTTTCAGATGGAAGGACAAGGTTCCTTTGAGATTGGCGATGATAGTATAGATTTGATGTTCTTTGGGCATAGTCCACTTGATTTTTTTGGCCTTGGATCACCATCGTTGCAAGAAGGATGTGAATGTTTCCCCCTTGGCTTGTTTAAGAGTGGATAGTTCTTCTAAACTCACGTCCATGCCTACATTGAATGAATAGTTTTTTATGAACAAGTCCACAATTTCTTAGAACTTTTTGATTCTAGTAGGAAGGCAGGAGAACCATTCCATTGTTGTTCTAGCCAAACTCCTAGGGAATAGTCGCATTAGATAAGAGTTGTTCTATGCAACTTCCATATAGTGGACATGAAATTTCCTGATGTTAACTTCAGGGCTACTAGTCCCACGATATTTGTCAAATTTAGGTATCTCAAATCCTTTTGGGAATGAAACCATCACAATTCTTCTGTCGAATGGGTAAGGGCACAAATTCCCTTGGGTTTTTGTTGTTTTTTTGGATTGTAGGTTTAGCCTTTGTTGTGAGAGAAACTTGATTTATGCAGACACATCGTTTTGTGGATCAGGTGGTGGGATGAATTTGTTTTGAGGGGGTTTGATTATTTGAGTGACAAGTGGGGTGTTTTGCATGTTTATGGGAGTTTTTTGAATGTTTTTTTGTGCCACCAATGCTTGTTGGTATGCCTACAATTGTTGTTGTGCCAACAATGCTTGTTGTTGGTCTTGTTGCTATTGTTCCAATAATGCTTGTTGTTGGGCTAGTAGCTGAGCTACTTCCTGTTGCACTTAGTATTGTTGCAAAGATTGTTGATAATATTTCTACTGAACTACTTGTTGTTGTGCTTGCACTTGAGATTGTTAGGTAGCTTGTGCAGCTTAGGCAACCTATGCGACTTGCACTACCTACGCAGCTTGTGTAGCTTGGACAGCTTGTTATTGTTGCAATAAAGCTTGAGCTTGTGCTTGGGTAGCTTATTGTGCTTCTTGTGCAAATTTTTGTGCCTGTGCTTGTTGAGCATCTTGTTGTGTAGCTTGCATGGATTTTTAAGCTTGAAATTTCTAGAATGTTTTCTGATAGGCTTGTTGGGTAGCTTGCAATGCAATACTGTATTGATTTTCCATGTTTTGTTTTGGTGGTGGAGGTGGAGGATTTGGAATGGTGTGATATGTGATGAGAGTGTTTTGAGGTGGATGATGATAGGGGGTTGTGTGATAGATGGTACGGTTGGTATGCTAGGTCCTTGGGAGACCACATTTATAGATGGTGCATCAATTGATTTTTTCATTTGGATTAGTGCCACCTAGTGTTGCGATATCAATGACATGTTCGTAGGATTCAATATGTTGATTTAATTCATGATTGGAGGATTTTTTTTATTTTTTTGATTGAGGATTGGTAAAGGGGGTTTCCCTACACCGAGGATTGGTGTGGATGTCAATGGTAGAGGGGGAAATGGTGGGAATATGGGTGGTGTGTTTCCTTGACAAAGTGATGATGACCGATCAAAGATTCCCCCTTGTCCTTGTGAAGTCATGGGGAGAGAGACTTGTGTGTCAAGGGAATATGTTGGTGATGTGGTGAAAGTGGATGGATTGTTGGTGTCATGAAAGACGAGTGGAATGTATGGATGTTTTGGTTTTTGAGGAATGGTATTTGGTTGAACCAAGATGGTATTTGTGTCTTATTCTTGGTTATTTACAAGGGGATGTGTTTGAATAGTATGAAGAAATGAACCCCCCTTGGTCACCATGGGTTGACTTGGAGCATGAGATGAGGTCAGTTTTGGGATGGGTTTGATGATGTTTTGGAATGAAGGTGTGAATGATACCGGTGGCATAATACCAAGAGGTTTTTCCACAATACTTCTCACATCATAATTAGAATGGATTTTAGCCCCTTCCTTTGCTAATTATAACATGTATTTTGAAGGATTAAGTCTCATCACTGTGTTGACAATTTTGTGATTTTCAAGATTTTGGACCATTTCCATGATTTCATCTTGAGTCATTCCTAGGACATTGTTGGTAATATCCTCCACTTGGAAACCTCCCTCTTGAAGATCTTGTGGTAGTTGAGGAAGGTTGAGTGAGGGATTGCTAGATCTAATGGGGTTAATTTTAGGTGTAGTTTGACTCAAGTCACTTGAAGTGGATGTTTCTTTGTTTGTTTCCATGTTCTTCTTGTGTTGAGATCTAGTTTGGACCATAAAATAAGGATCAAATTTAAGAAATATGGGAGGTAAACCTCTAATTCCTTAGGTTGGTCTAAAATTTAAGTACAAAAAATAAAATCTAAGATGTTAAGGATCAAAGGATGGTGATGAGATAATGAAATATGGATGATGAGAATGATTGAAATCTTAAGAACCTTGGAGGGATACTAGACTTTAGGACTTTTGGATTTTTTGATTTTGGATTTGATTTGGATTTGACTTCAATTTGATTTGGATTTGATAATGAACTCATAAACTCCAAGAGGTTAGATGTTGTCTTAGAATAAAATTTCTCATAAGGTGATAATTTAACTAAGTGTGTGAAGAAGGATGCATCCACACACACTTAGTCAATGATTTTGATTTATAAGGATTTTCCAAAATCCTAGCATGAAGGATTTTTCCCAAGATTCTAAGAGTTGTTTGTGAGATGGGATTTGATTGATGTTTGGGGGTGGATGGAAGTGTTTATTTTGATCCTAAGTGAACTTAGAGATACTTTTGTTTACAAGACCTAGGTATTGAAGAACATGCTATACCTCCTATGTGATAAACTCAAAACATTGAAAAAGACTTGGATTTTGACAATAATAGAACAAATACAAATTGGGATTGTCTTTTGAAGCACGTTTGTAAAATTTATAGACCAATCTTTCTCTAACTTCATAAAGCATAGACTAATGTTTCTTGAGATTTCTTGGACTAAGACATTTGTGATGATTGATGGACTTTGGTTTTGGGACTTTGATCTTGTGGGAAATAATTTGAGACAACACATGTGTGGGGTTCAATTTGTCTTTTATCTTTTCTTAATGGATTATTTTTTTACCACAAACACTTTCTTTCTTTAGCTTTCAAACTAAATTTCTATGACTTAATTTATTTTTATCCCACAAGGTCCATTATGTGGAAATCAAGAGAATCAAGGCAATAGTTCCCTAATGTTGACTCTAGCGAGAGAAAATTGAGATATAGGCCCAAATATTTAGAAGCCTCTAAGGATAAGTCCCTAGGGACAAGTAGTAATACTTGGACTTTTCAAAGGTATTTGCCTCTACTAAAGGGTTTGAAATTTGATGACCTTGTGAAATTTTTGTTTTCAAGATTTTGGATCCAAGTAATGTGTTTAACTAACTCAAAATATTGTACAATCTTAGGATGGAAAAGAAAATATTTGTTGAATTCCCACTTGGATTTCTCCAGCTACACTTATTCATAGTAGATGATTAGAAGCTTGACCACACTAGCTCCCCTCCATGGCACTAACTTCTATGGGTCAACCAAGCTTCATTTATCATGAATCTCCCATGAAAAACTTTTCATCTCTACAAAGAATCACAAATATGTGGGATGGCTCTGGAGGTCCGACCTCTTGACACCAACAAATATTGGGATTTTTGGCTACTACACAAGGGTTTGTAACAAGGGAATCTAGTTCAAAGGAAACAATAATAAACTCCCTCAAGAGGTATCCCAACCCTTAGAACAAGGGCTTCACACATCATAAAGATACTAGGGGAGAGCTATAATGCATCACTTAGTTGATTGCAAACTTTCCTTGCAACCACAAATTTGTATAGCGATTCGAAACAACCTGGCTTATGCTTGTTACTACTTGGGTTGTTCCCTTGGGGTGAGTAATTTTTACCACCAAGGTAGGCCCTCTAAAGGTCAAAAAAAGTGAGTAAGTACATCTGAATTTTGATCAATCTTTGTTTGCGTGAACAAAGAGAGAACACACGCAATGCTTTTTCTCACACTAGCAAGATTTGTTCAATTTTTAAAACAAAAATTTGAAATGTGGAGGAAACCTTTTAGACAACCTAATATCACTAAAATGTTTTTGATTCTCAAGATTTCCATGAACTGCGAGAGAATTGCATACACATTTGAGTGACAATTTTTTTTAAAGAAGATTATAAAACAAAACAAGCACAAATTCTTTTTAGTCCTCAAAAACAATAAATGGATTCTTTTTATAGCACCAAATTTGAGTGTGAAAGTTGTTTGTTCAATTTTAATCCAAATCCAAATACTAGTAAGTATCTAAGATTCAACTTTAACCAACTTAACAAAGCTTGAGTTGTGGGTTAATTTTAAATCCAAATTGAATCTAGTTAGTCCTAGGAATTGAAATGCAGCAATTAAAGCCCAAATTGTCACAAAGCCATAAAAAATGCTTTTAAGACTTCAAAATCTGCCTATCCCCTACTTTCTGCAAATGCGGCACTAAAAGGAAAATGTGGCACTCTGTCAGTGACATATGCAACACTGAAATACAGATGTGACACTCTGGTGAAATTGAATGTGACGCTCTGTAGAAATAGAGAGCGTGAATGCAGTGCGATAGAAAATGCGGCGCTCTATGATTAGAAAATTATACAAAAGACAGAGGATGTGAATGCGGCAATGTATCAAAGGTGGAATGACAGTGGCATGCATATGTGGCGCGATGTGATGATTGTGGTGTTGTATGCCAAAAGAGGCGCTTTGCAGCATCGTATTTGCAAAAATGTGGCATCGCTCCCCTGTAGCTACAAAAAATGGAAAAATTATGTGAAATTGGTCATGTTAGATTGCTCAGCCCTCCTAGTGCCAAAATGTGAGCACAAAACCTACATAGAATAAAAAAAGATCAACAAAACAATGTCAAACATGTTAGTAACACAAATCTAATGCTCCCTATTAGATTCTTCAACTAATTTAAGAGAAAACATGAAATAAATGAGAAATTGACACAATTAAGCATGTAATCTAACTTAAACCAACAAAACCTTCATCCCATAGGGGGAGTGGTACTCATTTGATGTGGAAAGAATCCCTTTCCCAATCCCTTGATAAGCTTGATGAAGTTGAAGATAATCCAAAGATGAAATTAACTATAATCTAGCTATGAAACTTGAAAATGATGGAAAACTGAGAACTCAAATGGCTATAGTGATAATGCATGAAGTTGTGGATCCATATTGTGAAAAGGATTCCTCTATTTATAGAAGCCAAGGGTTGAAGAATGAGAGGATTTGATGAATGTGGAATAAATTGAGAGCCAATGAGAATGTGCCAAGTGTCACAATTATATTGGATGAAGTTGGAGCATATTTTGGGAAATGTGTGAGTGGAGGAGGATGGAAGAGAAGTAAATGTTGTTGGTTGAGAATTTGAAATTGTTGTAAGAAGAATTGAATGAGATTTGAGAGGATGTAAGAGTAGTAAATGCATATGTGAAATTTTTTTGAAAACCTTTGGAGGGAAATTGAATAAGAGGTGGTTGAGAAGAATATTCCTCAGAATATGCCTTTGTGAGGATAATTGAGAAATTAAATAAATAATTAAAATTATTTTTATGTGCAACCTGGTTAGTTGACCATGAGTTGATTTAACTCTTGAGGAGTTAAAAGATGGAGGAATTGATAATGCTGATTAGAAAGCTGATTTAGGATTAATTAATCCATAATTAATTAATTGGAGAGGATTAGGAGATCTGACATTTGATTTGAACGATTTAATCAAATGGGGGGATTAAGAGAGGATTTAATCAAATTATTTGATTTAATTAAATATGATGAATAATTAGTTAGAAGAATGATGAATTAATCCAATAAATTTAATTATTTGATTAATAGTTGAATTTGCTGATTTTAATTAAATAATGTTGATTATTCAATTAATTGATCAATTTAAAGTGATTTAGGAAGAAACGATCTTAGTTGATTAGAATCGGATGCATAGTATCCATTAGGATATTTTTAGTGTCTATAGATATAACATTAGGATATCCAATCATATTAGTAAAATCTAATTGCTTATACCTATCAAGTTGCAAAGGTCTTCTAGCTTGAAAATTATCAACAACAAAATTGACTTGAACATTCTATTGATTGACAATATTAGGACCTATTCCTTGATTTAAACTTTTCTTACTTATTTTTCCTCCTATATTAAATTCTTGAGTTTGATAATGACCATAACCACCCATGTTTTTTGTTGCACATTCACTTGAGGTTGTAGATTAGGTATAAGAAAATTTTGGTTAAATGGGGTTATCATTGGAACATAAGAATTTAGAAAAATCTTTTGCTAAGGATTTGAGCTTGCAATATTTACCAATGGTATATCCAAAATATGATTCATAGGAGGGTTATTTGATTGCATATTATTGGCCACAAAATTTTTAGGAGTAGAAAAATAAACAAAAGGATTATTCAATACATGAAATTTTTTTAGGATATATATCCTTCTTCTCATAACATCTCTTATTCTTATGGATTCCATTCTATCTAGTTAAGCTCTAAGTTCATTCACTTGTTTCAGTAACTCTCCCTTAGTTTTAAATTACACTCATAAGGTGGAATTTAGGGAAGACAAGCCAATATTAGCATCTACACATTGTGTAACATTAAAAGTAGAGGCATCCAAGTATAAGAATGGAACTATCCTCTAGTTTGCTAGAATATTTTTAGGATTATCTTAAGTTGAAGTAGTTACAACCACACTAGGGGAGCTAACATGAGTGTACATACCCTCCCTAAGATCAAATTGCCTTTGTACTTGTTTCCTTTATTTTCAAAAATTTTCTAGGAATTCATCATACTTGGGACTCGCATAGTTCCTTTCATCTCTCAAAAATTCAACATTTAGAATGGGTGTTTGGGCACTACTACCCAAAAAAATTGTAGTTAAAGTGCTTTCCTCAGGATTTAAAAAGGTATTGATGAGAGGCTCTATGGAATTACTAGTATCTGTCATAACCCAATTTTATGGAATATTTATTATATTATGATAAATTGAATTATTGAAGAAATTCAATACATATTAAATGGAAATTTTGAAAATTTAACAAAAAATTGAATGAAAGAAGTTGAATGATGTTGACTTATGAAATTTTGGAAATTATTTTATATGTTTTCAAGAATTGAACATTACTGACAAATTTTCAAGTGCAAGTGTGTACTGCTACAGGGTGACAGGTTGAAGGATGAGAACACGGTTGAAGCAGGATTGTTTAGTCAGATCAAACGGTAATCCAATTGGAATCTGAGTGCACACACCACAGATGGCATGATGACTTGAATTGTTTCAATGATTGAAAGTGAATGGCATGTAGATTAAATTGTCTATTTAAACTCTATGTTTTGAAGAAAATGAAATAAAATATTGAAAAGAATGATTAAAAGAAAAAGATAAGAGATTTCATATATGGATGCTTGAGATGAAATTAAAGTTCCTTACTTAATTCAAATGATAGCATATGGAACTTATGAGCTCTTCTAAAGAAACAATTTTTACAAGAATGTATATATATATATATATATACATGTATGCAGATAAATGTAATACATACATATATATATAAATAAATAAATATTTATTTATATTAACATGGTAAATAAGAATGAGACCATATATATATTCCACACACATATATAAACACATATATGTACACATATTCAAAATAGATATCGAATTCAAATTCGATAACCGATAGTATACTAATAACAGACTGTTATAAGAATCAAATAAGATCATGAAGGACATGGTATGCCACAATAATAATGGCAATATTCAAATGAGTAGTGGTCGATGGTAAGGAAATAATGCCTTTGCCAGTGGCATGAAAAAATAACCATGTTGTTGTTTCCATCCTTGAACACACAGTGCTAGGGGCTAAGAAAAAGGTGGATTCCAAGGAAAAAGCAGAAAGAGAGCTTGTGGGTGAGGGAAAAATCAAAGGAACAGACTCACACAAAGCTTGATATAATAGGTAAACTTATTTCATACTAAGATAACTCAATTTTATTTTATAGAATTTCATTCATTGTATGAATGATGGATTTTACCATTTAGCTGATTGCATCTTTTAACTGTAATTGTTATCCTATTGAAACCACAGCCTTGACCCGAGTAAGTGGCATTGACCTTAGCCTTGGGACACCTGGCCTACAACTGGTACTGTGTTTGATTTATTTTGAAGCCATGCAGCCAACTTGTATGGCTAGGCCGAGCCTTAGAGTTGCTAAAATATGATTTTTCTTAAGCTTGCACCTTGTGCTAGCCATTCAATGGATATTCAGAGTCTTTATTCCGATTCTTTGTATTTTCTTATGATAATTTTAAAAATTGTGGAACGACCATCAATTCCCTAAAGAATATTAACCCTATGATTTATTCTTTTAATATGTTTCACATTCTTCACATCAGATGGGCCGATATGAAGAAGCTAAAACAAATGCTCAAATCGTATTCTTTGTATTAATATGTTGCTTTGTTCTAGAGGGAAAGATGGTGAAATCTAGGATAAAATTTAATAAACCCAAGAGAGACTCAATCTATAAGATCGAAGGATAGATTTCCTTGCATCTAAGATTCTTGCATGTCAATTTTAGAGGTGAAACCAACATGTCCTTAAGGTCAATTCTATGCATGTTATTGTTACTAGAAGAAAAGCACTTGACCAATATGAATGGTTGATTTTGAGTGACCTATGAATGTTTGTAAAAACTCAAAAAGGCATGAGTTCTGCTAGAACTCAAAAAATTCCATGTCTTGTTATTGACTGAAATACTTGTTTAAGTTTTACCTCAACAAGCATGACCAACTTAGATTATTTATATTATTAAGTCACAGAATGAATTTTAGAGATGAAAGTTGTTCAAGATCTAAATATTAGTCATTTTGTTATATGTGTAACCAGGGCTATTTGATTGTTAGAGAAATCTCTTGACTTGCTTAAAAATTAACAAATGAGAAGCTATTGATGATATTGTTATTGGCAAAACAACATTGTTTATTTCAGTTCATTGTGGAACAAACCATTCTTTTTAAAAAAATAGTGAACAATCAAATGTGTTGTTGCCTCTTACACCAAAATAGCTTGAAACAACAATAATAAATTGTAAACAGTGTATTTTCTTTTGGAAAAATGATATTTTCTATCATTAAATGTCACTATTTAGACTGTAACAGTATTGCAATGATGAAAACAGTAAATAATCTTTTGTAAACAACACTATTTTTTTGTTAAAGTTATCTATGTAGCTGAAATAGCCTTGCTCATTGAACTAATTGGTTGGAACAACTTGAAATAGTTGTAAAAAATGAATGATCACATGTAAATATCTTGTCTTATAACTATTTAGTAGGAAACAATACTTTTCATGTTTAATCAATGAATGTTCATATGTAAACTTGTATTATAATTGTTTAGTAGGAAACAATACTTGTTATATTTAAGCAATGAATGTTCATATGTGAACAACAACGTTAAAATGACATAGTTGTGAGAATGAAATAACAATATGTGTGAAACTGTTAACATAGACTTGTTTTGATTCTTCATTTTTGACAAGAAACGTCAAATGGAATACTATTTTATGATTGCAATATGATTTAAATGTTTTATTTTAGAATGTATGCACAAATCTAAAACTTAAGTAGGCATATATATGTGTATGCACATAGACTTCACCTATGTGCATACACATACTTGTGACATACCTTTTTTTGCTCTTAGTACATTTGTAAATGTAAAATGCTTATGATGAAAAGTATTTAGTAGTCATAAGAATGATATGAATGATTGTTGAATTACTCTATTGATTCTTAAATTTGATTTCTATTTAGAGAGTAAATTAGAATATGATTCTTCTTTTAAAAAAATGAGTGAAAGAATATTCTACATGGAATAGTGATACCTTAGTTGACTAGAGCACCTCAGGGTAGATGCAACTAGAGGGTAGATAACTATTATGTGATGTTCATAGAAAGTTACCTTCCAGGACGAGTGCTGAAATGGAGTTCAGAGAGTATAGGTTTTCTTTACCAAAACCTATTATTTGTTGTTGTTAAAACACATTTATTATGCTTGGCCAAGCAATATAGTTCATTATGTATGTATGAACTCTATGAATTCACTCTTTTCCATTCTTAGCATAGATCTTGCATTTTCTTTTCTAACTTGTAGATATAATTTGTATGTTGATGTATGGGCACGCACCAGATTCCACCTTGCAGATTGTTCTCTTGCTAAACATTTTGTGCACGGTCGACATTCTTCAAGTTGGAAGAATACTAGGGAAGTGTAAGCTTCCTGGTTGGGCGGTAAAGCACTTCAACCATGTTCTCATCCACCAGTGGAGGCGAGTGTCAAAGAATAACCATAGTTGTTCACAAGACTATTTTAGTCTAAGATGTAACTTGATATAATGCATTCATATATTTGATGAAAAGTGTACAATGTAATGACTTTGTGGCCTTAGGAACCAAGTCAAACCTAATACTGTAATTTGAATTTTGAAGTGAAAATATGAATCTTTGACTCATTTTAAATGGACATGTGTAGCTATGATTGACTTTAGCCACTAGTTATGCCTCTTTAATTTGGAGTTTATTCATGTGTCATTTACAATAATATTAATTAATTAATAATTTCAAATGGGTTATTACATTTGGTATCAAAGCTTAGGGTTCAACTCTAGGCCTTTGAGTCTACCATAGTTGACTAGGGTAGTTGACCCTTGACCCAAAATTTGGAAGTCTTGAGAATTCACCGAAGTTGAATTGAATGCAGGAATGGGAAGGTCAAAGGTGGGACGAAGGAAAGGGAAAACTGTTAGAACCCCACGTAAGAATGATGTAAAGGAAGGAAATTCCAAGATGAAGGTTCAATCAGAAATTCCTAATAATGAAACTCTAACTCAGGCTCTTACATGACTCAAGCTAGAGAGGCATGAAGATTGAGGAGAATCAAACACCTAAGATCAAAAAGATTTCTGCAATCCGAGACTAACCTTAAGGTGTGGACCCAATGCACCCTTGTTGACTAAGGAGGAAAAGGAGAGCCCACATGCTGAACCATCCTCTTCTGTAAAGTTTGATGTAAATTCAGATGAGGACCCTAAGGAATGTCCTCTTTCTAATACCAAGAAATCAGAATGCTATAATTCGAAGTCTATTCTAAATAAGTGTTTATTGACTCACCCTAATATAAATAAAATCATGTGATATTGTTTTGGTGTGTTTAATGAAGGACTCTAAAATGTGAGTATTATGCATGAATGTGTATGTCTTCTAGAATGAGGGATGTATGTATATGAAAAATTATGTGATATAGCATAAGAATGTTTATTTGCAGAACTTAGAATTGAGATGCAATAAATGTGAATGTGTTGGAAGATAAGTGTGAGATGGCATGGTGACCACCAGGAAAGATGAGGGTGGTAGTGGTTCCGACAACGAACCTAATAAGAGGCTGGGAAAATTATAGAGCTTTTGAATTGACAAGAGTCTCACATGGATTATATAGAGCAAGAAGTATGAGTGGCACATGAGGATCGAGACCACATG